>VYZW01005439.1:1386-11846 GCA_013401315.1 Balaeniceps rex
AAATAACTATTTATTTTTGGCAGCAGTTAGATAGATTCTTGTTTAGTGATTCATCTGATGTGCTACCTTATGGAAGGAAACAAGTAATTATATCTGTATTTCAGAATCACACACTCTTTAATTTCAGGAAATTTTATGTTAGTAAACCCAAACCTTTCAGATAAATTTGTCATATATTGGTTTAGCTTAGTTGATCTAAAAATAAAAGGCGCTTTTTTTTTGTATTCTTAGTTTTCATTCTGTTCCTACTATAAGCAATGCGAGAATAGGAGTAATGTAAATTCAAAACACAATTTTCATACTAATAATCTGAAGACATCACATACCTATTATTAATTTGAAGCCATCAATTTATACTTGTTAAGAGGCAAAAAAATATTACTAACTCAAGACATTAGGCAGATGAATTACAGAGCAAAGCCAAAGAGTTCCATTTCACTATACTCACCAAGAGTTATCTACTCTTCACAGAGCAATGGACAACCAAAAAGCTGCCCTACCATTTCTGTCAGGTGAAAATCCAGCTTTCTCCTAAACTTTCTTCCTGTTTAGTGAAGTAAACCAATATCTCCCTCTTGCATCTGAAGTGTGAGCTCCTTCAGTAAGTCTGAGATTGTGCGTTAAAGAAGTCTTCCAGACCACCTTTCTAACTCACTGAAATCTTTAGAGTAAGTTAGTGTTTCGTATTTCTCTAACTCCAGTTCTTCAAAGAGTTATTCAGACTATGCTAATAGTATACAAAAATTTGGCAAGTCTGAAAAATCAAAGTTAGCAATCTAGAAGTCTAAAAAAAAAAAAGTATCAAAACTTGGATTGTTTTTTGATTTTCATATCTCACCAAAAAGCATATACTAGCAAATGTTTCACACAACACTAGAATTGAACCTAAATCACAGGTATCACTGACGCAGATAAGCAGGTTACCAATGTGATGATACTGCTTCCGGAAAATCACTGACACAGTCAAAATGCTGTTATCTATCACTATGATAAAGGACTTCTCCACTCAAACCAAAAGATACAGTGCAGTATCAATCTGTTCCTAAATATTAGAGGTATAAAACCCTCCACTCACTGCATCATGAAGTGCTGGTTGCTGATTTTTATTTTGTGAATTTTCTAGTACAATTTCAATAATCATTGCTAGGAAAAAAAGAGAAATTATCTTTTCTGTTAGAACATGAAACTTTAGTGGCTCACAGTTTCCAATGAATATTCTAAACCATTCCCAGTTCTACAACATACAGGAAAACCATGATGATTTTGTAAAGAAAGAATATAATAGTTAATAATTCATATAGACAGTGTATAGGTGTGCAAAATATATTAAAAAAAAAAAACTTCCAAGTCAGTTACAAGTTACTACTACTTTGTAAGGGCTACAAGATCTAATTTATTCAACTTTTTGCCTATGCAGAAAGGATTATGAAAATATGCTTTACTAAATCACTATGAAAATAATAACTATTCTTCTGTCTGTATTACTGCAGAAATCCAAATCGTGCAGATCAGATCCATACAGGATCCAGGTTCAAACCCATTCAACTGAAGTTTATGAGCATGAAGTTTTGATTTTGCCTGTATCTTAACATACTTTCACATTAAAAGAAAACTTCTATTTGCGATAGTCTTATTAGCAGAAACCACAGCAGACAAAAAAACAACGGTCCTGCCTTGCTTTTGGCCATAATAATTCTTTTAGCCACCCACTGATACTTGTTTTTCTTAATAAAGCAAACAAAACTCTGCTGCATTGCCTTGTATTTTAATACATCATTTTAAAGACACTGCTGGCCATTTCAAGTTAAGTAGCTACCAACACTGATTTCACATATCTCTTTAATCCTTCCATAAATGACATGTTATATAACATAAAGCAGCTGCACCCCGTCAGTTCATGTGCTAGGAGACCAACAACGAACATCAAAAGACTCGGTCACAGGAAACAAACGAACAAAAAAGCAAGCACCTGCTATCTTCTTTTGCTACTTAAAACAAAGATGTTTACCTACCCTGAAAGAAAAGACCCTCCTTGTCACTGAAAAACAATTTGCTCTGCACTACTATGTTTCTAAAACCTCTGCACACTTTTTTTTTCTTCCCCTTACAGTTAGGGGTGGGGGGAAAGAATAGGGAAAGGAAAGTGAGTAAAACATTGGTAATTTGTTTAGCTAGTGATGCAGGCTGTTCTCCGATCAAATTTTGTTTCCCAAAGGAAGATATCAGTTTTAAATTACACAGCAAGCAGGCAAGAGAAAGGAAGCAAACAATCAAAACCTTCCCAGGAGAGGTAAGAATAAGGCGAGAACTCCAGAGATCCTATTTAATAAATAAACACCTTCATTTCTGTAAGCTAATTTCACCACAGGAAATAAGTTTAGTTTTAATTATATTGCCTTATGTCATGTTTTATAAAAGGTACATGAGGCTCATTGACTTTCTCTTATTAAAGCCTTTACATGCTGCAGAGATGTTGCATGTAGATTAAGTCTCAGTAGAGCCCTAGAAGAGTGCGCAGTGATCTAAGATGCAATATTTTTATTGTTATCCCACACCTGTGACAACTGCTGAGATTAAAAATACGATGGTGTTGCAGTTGACTTTTTCCCCAAAAAAACAATTAGACATAAAGAAAATATAAAAGATACCTCTATACACAACGATAGAATATACAATCAATTCAAAGCCTTTGCTCACACAGATACGGGAGACGCACAGTTTTTCAGAAACCCAGAAACCTAAGAGGTTATACTGGAATCAAAATAGTCCTTAAAAATTAATTTCCAAACAGAGAAATTCCAGAGGAAAATAAATTTTGCTTCCAAAGTTTAGACATACCAAGGGACCATATTCTGAGAGCTGGGTAATGTTGGCATAGCCTTCCTTGACCTTCTGGCAACACTCTGTATCGTATGGCATCAAGTCAGTGACAGCAAACTATGGGAATCTCTGGGAGTTCTATTTTGAGTGCCTTAGGACACAAAAAATAAACTTTAATATCACTGGGTTTTTTTACTGTAGGCAAGGCATAGTTATGATACTACCACATACGATGTGCATTCACCACCACCACTTCCCCCCCCCAGTCTCAGAAGCTTTCACTTAAGACAGCAGTTCTGATCCTGATACTTTTGGTTGAGTATCAGGTGTTTGGAAGAAATGGCAGATATTTCTAGATGCCTTCTCTGACCAACAGGTAGCTTGTTCTGCAGCCTGCTGAGGAAAAGATTATATACATACTAATGTTGAATTTGTGAAGATTTCTCTAGACTTCCACTAATTTGCTATGACTTTTCAATAGCTAGTGCCACACACCCATGCAGTGATTTGTGCAGCTTCCAGAAGAATGAGAAGAGAACACAACCCTGTGACTACAACCACACAGCAGACAAGAAGTCTATTTATATGCCAGGCTGCTTTTCACTTAAGCAANATGATACTACCACATCCGATGTGCATTCCCCACCACCACTTCCCCCCCCAGTCTCAGAAGCTTTCACTTAAGACAGCAGTTCTGATCCTGATACTTTTGGTTGAGTATCAGGTGTTTGGAAGAAATGGCAGATATTTCTAGATGCCTTCTCTGACCAACAGGTAGCTTGTTCTGCAGCCTGCTGAGGAAAAGATTATATACATACTAATGTTGAATTTGTGAAGATTTCTCTAGACTTCCACTAATTTGCTATGACTTTTCAATAGCTAGTGCCACACACCCATGCAGTGATTTGTGCAGCTTCCAGAAGAATGAGAAGAGAACACAACCCTGTGACTACAACCACACAGCAGACAAGAAGTCTATTTATATGCCAGGCTGCTTTTCACTTAAGCAAAGAGGGCATGAACTTCTTTTGCTATCAGCCTAACACCTCTCAGGATTAAACAATTATTTTAGGAAGGGGTAAAACTCTTACGCAGCACCGACAACTTTAAATGAGATGTAAAATACTGAAACACGCTTTTCATACGCTGCTCTTTACATTGCTGTATAGGATTTTCACCTCAGTTCCTATTACAAACATTCACAGTATCTATGGAACAGGTTAGAAAAATTTAAAAAAGGTTTGCCAAAATCTCTGGCAGCCAACCCAACACATCTGCTCCCAGTTGCTCATCCATCTCTAATTCCCATGTGCAAAGTTTGCAACTGAAAATTAAATAGATAAATAAAGTATTTCTTCGCCAAACTGCCTGACACTTATTCTTCAAGCTGTTTGCCCTTCGTACAATTCAGAGCATCAGGGCTTTGATTCAATTTTTAATAGAAAAACATTAAAAATTCCCTTTAAATGCTCTTCTTCATACTCGTGAATAATCAACAAGTAATTCTGGTGCCTGAATGACAACAGGCAAGGCAATGTTTTAAGAGAGCTTGGCATCCTCATGAGATTAGGATGAGCTTATATGTAATTACCAATAATATCATATACCCAAAACGTCAAAGGAAGTTGTCTTTTATTAGTAGCAGATGGAAAAAACAAAGGGAGCCAGACATTCACTAGAGCCCTTCTCTCACTCTGATGTCAAAGAAGAAATTCCAAGATGCGTTTTTGGAACTCAGAATGCTACAGCATTGTCACACCTTTGAAATTTGCAAACCCCTATGCTCTTTATGCTAAACCACTTATCTTTTATGATCTATGGTGGTGCTCTGAAGAAGTGCAGAGTCAACTTAAAAAAAAACAAAAACAAACCAGGAAGAGAGTTAAAGCTGTCAAAACGCAGTGAATTTTGAATCCACAATTGAGAACTTAGAGCATTCAAACATACTGTCTTTATTAGCAACATTAATTCAATTTGACTAATTTAAAGAATGTAGAGGTTTTCAAATAGTGCAGAGAACAGGCCAGCTGCAGGTTGTACAGGTGGTCTACTCCAAGTTGCATCAACCAATAAAAGAGTTCTTTTCCTCAACCTTTCCAATCATTATTCTGTTGCTATATTCCTCTTAATTCAGTCAGTAGTAGTCAATAACTCTTTTGAATCCTATTAGATATACGTCTCCACTGAATTACAAGACCTCAACAACAACAAAAAACCCAAACAAACCAATGAAAAACCACACACAAACCCAAAAATACCCACAACACACACACCCCCCTGCAGAAGTAGTGTTTGAGTAAATATACCTGCATACATTCAGTATAAAGCAGTTAGACAATACCATGCCTGAGGGATTCTACTATTTTATGAGAACAGATTACCAGGAGAGAAAAAATACTGTTACTAGAGAACTGTGTATTAACTAGAAGTTAGTCACCATCTATACCTGTCCTGAGAACTAATTTTCAGGTTGCAAAACCCTGATGAATTCTTTTCTTTACACAGTTTTTACAACATCTGCCCGTAAATGATTTGGTATGTTTTTCTCCTCTACTTTAAAACTTGATTGCTAAAGATCATATGAACAGATACCCAGCTAAAAACGTTCAGAGAAATTCTGCATAGCTTGAGGCAGGAGACTGCATATAAATAACTGCAAAACACTGTTTTGTGTTTGAGGAATAAGTTGTAAGGGAAAGGCTTACAAGGGACAGTATTTTACTTCACCAGTACAGGATCACCAGGTTATAAAGAAATACGGAAGAGGTCTAAAGCTGAAGCTGGCTTTTTATCTTCCCTGCTTATTGCTGTTGAGGCAGGTAAATAACAACATATAATTAAGCTTCAAGCTCCATACATCTATGTATCCTTACAAACAAGTATGTCCAATCTTATTATGCTTCATTCATCTTCACATGTGCATGAACACAAATTCTTCACACCCATCTTTTTTACACCCCCCCCACTTCAGATATTTGTACACATTGATGAGATCCCCCCGCCCCAAGCCTTCTCCAGGCTAAAGAATCCCATCTCTCTCAGCCTCTCCTCATAGGAGAGATGCTCCAGTCCCTTAATCATCATAGTGGCCCTTTGCTACGCCCTCTCCAGTAACTCCATCTCTCTCATACTGGGAAGTCCAAAACTGGGCACAGTACTCCAGGTGTGGCCTTATCAGTGCCGAACAGAACGGAACAATCACCTCAACCTGCTGGAAACACTTTTCCTGAGGCAGCCCAGGATCCTTGTAGCCTCCTTTGCCACAAGGGAACACTGCTGGCTCATGTTCAATTTGCTGTCTACCAGGACCCCTCTCGAGATTTGCAGTCACATAGGCAGATGGGTGTGTCCGTTCCCCACAGCAGTCACCCATTACTATCACTCACTGCTTCCTCCTGATGGTCTTGCACGGCTCAGGGTCAGCTGGTCCATATGCTTTGCTTGGAAGCATACCCAGCTCCTCCTCTGCTGAGGGTAGTAAACCTGTCCCATAGTTACAAACCTTCATGTGGAGCTGGAGTCACCCCCTTCCACCCTTAACCTTCCCCAGAGCTTGCACTTACTGTTCTAAGGACAGACTGCAGACTTCACTACAGTTGGGCTCTGGGGCTCTTGAAGTTGTTGCATCTCTGAGAAGATCCTGTCTCTCTCTCATCTTCTCTGATGCTACACAGCCTGCTGACTTCCTCCTTTAACTCCCCAACCTGGCAACACAGCTCTCCAAAACCAGCGTACCACCTGCAGGACAGAGGACCATCTCTCCTGGCCTCAGGGAAGGGTGGGGGCCTGCATTGATCATCTGAGGCTGTGTCTGGGTCAAAGCCCCTGCCCTGCCGGCACTAGCTGCTCCAGCACCTGCTGGGCAACGTGCCCTGTGGTGTGTCACCACCATAACTGAGAATGTTTAGGCTGGTCTGATCGCAGGTGAGGGTCCTTTCTCTGCGCCCTTCTGCATGAACTGCTGCATCTGTCTGTTGCACTCTGGGAGCTGTGCTCTACGCCTGGCTTTTATATGTGCCTCTCCCTAGCGCTACATGAAAGGGTGCTTGACCACCCATAATCAGGGGGCAGCTGCAACAAAGGCTGCTGGCACTCTTGGGTCAAGGGCAGCTGACTGAGCCTGTTAGAAGCTCCTAGAGCTCAGTGTCCTGGTTTAACCCTGCAGGCAGCTAAACACCACACAGCTGTTCACTCATTTCNGGCAATTGCTCGCCACCCACTGACCAATGCCCAGCCAGCTCCCAAGCAGCAGCCCCCCCCAGCCAGCTTTCCCCCAGTTTCTATACTGAGCAAGACATCATATGGTATGGAATAGCCCTTTGGCCAGTTGGGGTCAGCTGTCCTGGCTGTGCCCCCTCCCCGCTTCTTATGCGCCTCCAGCCTTCTCAGTCAGCAGAGCACGGGAAGCTGAAAAGTCCTTGACTTATTGTAAACACTACTTAGCAACAACTAAAGCATCAGTGCGTTATTAACGTTATTCTCGTACTAAATCCAAACCACAGCACTATGCCAGCTACTAGGAAGAAATTTAACTCTATGCCAGCTGAAACCAGGACACTCAGGATACCCCTGTGGCTCCCCTTACCCTGTGCCCTTGTGCTTTCCTGGCAGCAGCAGGTACTAATCTAGCACTAATGCCAAAAATTACAGAAACTTCATTGGCTATTTATTCTATTGCTTGTCTGTTTGGAAAAAAAATGAGGTTTTGACAGTGCAGTTTAAGGGCATTATCTTCTGCTATGTACAGAGAATCCTGACCTATGTAAACTACTTTTCTTCCTTTAAACAAAGTGTGCTTTCACACCAGAGGGCATGATTTTAGAAGTGATCAATATTACAAAAAAACAAAACCACTGGAATCTGTGGTGTAAAAGTAACGTACAACTCTGTAAAAACAAACTGAAACTGAAGAAGTAGTAGATGTTTCCTAAATAGTAAGACTTAATTATCTCCCCCTGAGACAGAGAAAAAACTATCAGTGGAAAGGTTACCAGATCTGACACTTACTTACAAAACTGCAAACAGATTCATTAAACAACTCTCAGCTACTTATGATAAAGAGACAGGCCTATCTCATTTCTAGATAGGCATATACCAATTTTTAGACCATATTCAAATCAAGTTTGAGTTTGAACATGTCAGTATTCTTTATGTTCAAGTAGCACCACCCTCCTGTCACTTGATTTGTGAATTACAAAACTAAGCAGTTTTCACTAGCATTATCAATCCTCCCAAGAGGATAGAAACTAGTCAAATGTAAGCACTACTACTATAATGTGAAATCCATGTAAACGAATACAAGCGTTTTTGTTATGTAAAAAGGAAAAATAAAAGTACTTGAAATTTCCTTCGCTTTCCTTTGTTGCTTGGTAGAATTACAAAGCAAAGTAAAACAAGTGGCTAGCAAAATAATGATACTTCATAGTCTTTATAGCAAACAACACTAGAATCCACTGCAGCAAGCAGTAAATTAAACAGTTTTTTGTCTGACCAGAATATTGTGCACTGGCTAGCAGACATTTGGAAAGATAATAAAAATTCATTCTTACTGTCCATAGAATTCACTATTGAATGCTTCAAAGACACACATGGAAACCTAGCTGGATGAATAGGAGAGTGTAACCCAAAGTGCTAGGAGGCCTGGGACAGAGCAGCTGGGCTTGGACTAGGTGCTGAGAGTAAGTTCAATGCTTATATATGCTTTTAATATTCAAATTAATTTCCATAGACACACAACTTGGCTTTCTCTACAGTAAACAGTACGAAATCCATCTTATTTCCATTTATATTTCCATTTCATATTTAATGTATGTTGCAAGAGAGACACTGTGCCACGCTTCATTTCTTTAATCACTTCCCCGTTCTCCTGTAGTTCAACAATACATACAAGTCTATTGTTCTTGTTAGAGGCATGGTCTAGAGGAGACAGCCTGCGAGCTGAACAATATTTCTACTTCGGCAGCTGAGGCATTCGGCAACTTTGGACATCTTCTAAACTTTTCTTTCTAGCAGAACACTTACAGGCATATTACCAGGATCAGCTAATACCTGTATGCCATAACTAACATGACTAACATGTGACAAATGCTCCAGATTCAGCTGACATACATACAAAGCAGGCTTAATTTACATATTATTCACGTCTTCCTAATGCAGATTGGGAAGTAAGGCACTTCAGTCGCATAAATGTAAAAACTGTGGGAAACTAGAATTATGTGTTTTTCCTATCCATAGCTTTAACGACACACCAAAACAGATCATACATTTTCCACTTTTACCACTATGTTCATGCATGCAGCCTAAAGCAACACAAAGAATAATAACTTTCAATTGCAGCATTTTTATAATATTAAATTAGGTTTTTATCATGTGAAATGTATAAAGTGTGAATATAGTATAGCACGAGACTTTTTGCCAACAGAGCAAAATTTTCAGATTATATTAGAACCATAGAATTGTTTAGGTTGGAAAAGATCTTTAGATCAAGTCCAACTGTTAACCTAGCACTAAGTCCACCACTAAACCATGTTCCTAAGCACCACGTCTACATGTCTTTTAAATACCTCCAGGGATGGGGACTCCACCACTTCCCTGGGCAGCCTGTTCCAATGATTGACAACTCGTCTGGTGAAGAAATTTTTCCCAATATCCAATCTAAAACTCCCCTGGTGCAACTTGAGGCCATTTCCTCTTGTCCTGTCACTTGTCACTTGGGAGAAGAGACCAACACCCACCTCGCTACAACCTCCTCTCAGGTAGTTGTAGAGAGCAAGAATGTCTCCCCTCAGCCTCCTTTTCTCCAGGCTAAACAACCTCAGTTCCCTCAGCTACTTCTCATAGGACTTGTGCTCTAGACCCTTCACCAGCTTCATTGCCCTTCTTTGGACACGCTCCAGCACCTCAATATCTTTCTTGCAGTAAGGGGCCCAAAACTGAACACAGTATTCAAGGTGCAGCCTCACCAGTGTACAGGGGGACGATCACTTCCCTCGTCCTGCTGGTCACACTATTTCTGATACAAGCCAGGATGCCATTGGCCTTCTTGGCCACCTGGGTACACTGCTGGCTCATATTCAGCCGTCTGTTGACCAACACCCCCAGGTCCTTTTCCGCCAGGCAGCTTTCCAGCCACTCTTCCCCAAGCCTGTAGCATTGCATGGGGTTGTTGTGACCCAAGCGCAGGACATGGCACCGAGCCTTGTTGAACCTCATACAATTGGCCTCGGCCCATTGATCCATCCTGTCCAGATCCCTCTGTAGAGGCTTCCTACCCTCAAGCAGATCAACACTTCTGCCCAACTTGGTGTCATCTGCAAGCTTACCGAGGGTGTACTTGATCCCCTCATCCAGATCATTGATAAAGATATTAAACAGAACTGGCCCCAGTACTGAGCCCTGGGAAACACCACTTGTGACTGGCCACCAACTGGATTTAGCTCTATTCACCACAACTCTTTGGGCCCAGCCATCCAGCCAGCAAAGAGTATGCCCGTCCAAACCATGGGCAGCCAGTTTTTCCAGAAGAAAAACAACAGGCCCAGTGGGGTGCCTTCACTAGTAGGTTCACTCACCAGCTGCGTCAGAAAGTTATCTTACACACACTCCAGGAATCTCCTAGACTGTTTCCTCTCTGCTGTATT
>VYZW01005442.1:6130-16848 GCA_013401315.1 Balaeniceps rex
AACGAGAGAGAGAGAGAGAAACAAAACCCAGGAAAAAAAAACAAGTGATGCAACCGCTCACCACCCGCCGACCGACACCCAGCCAGTCCCCGAGCAGCGATCGCTGCCCCCCGGCCAACTCCCCCCAGTTTATATACTGAGCATGACGTCATATGGTATGGAATAGCCCTTTGGTCAATTTGGATCAACTATCTTGGCTGTGCCCCCTCCCAGCTTCTCGTGCACCTGGCAGAGCATGGGAAGCTGAAAAAGAAAGTCCTTGACTAGTCTAAGCACTACTTGGCAACAACTAAAAACATCAGTGTGTTATCAACATTCTTCTTACACTAAATCCAAAACACAGCACTATGCCAGCTACTAGGAAGAAAAATTAACTCTCTCCCAGCTGAAACCAGGACAGTGAGCAATCTCTCCCTGTCCTTATCTCGACTCACAAGCCTTTCATTATATTTTCTCTCCCCTGTCTAGCTGAGGAGGGGAGTGATAGAGCAGCTTGGTGGGCACCTGGCATCCAGCCAAGGTCAACCCACCACAGTAATACAAGTGTAATACGACATAAATGGGACCTTCATCCTGTATTTTCTACCAACAAATAAGTGCTTCATTAAAATAAAGATCTTGCATAGAATATGATTTGCTGATATATAAGAGAAGGTATGGTTTCCTGGTACTCTTCTATGGTCTGGGTCTGGTTTGAGAGTGTGAAGAAATACATATGCTACCTGGAAAAGTTGGTCTTGCTTTCTCCTTGTGGTTTGCGACACACACCTAGCCTGTGAGTTCAAAACCTTATTACTAACTTATAGTACACAGGTTCCATCTGAATGTATAAAGGATTTTTGTACTCCTTGTCATCTGACATTTTTATTTATAACTCTTCTTCATTGTGTGTGTATGGTGTATGTATTGTGAAATATTTTATTACATTTCTGGAAGGTATTATTCATGAAGCAACCCTATGTCATGGTACTACAAAGAGCAGTCGTACTCACTGAATGAGGCAACTGGTCTATAATGTATCATTGTCTGATGTGTAGCGTGAGGTCTTAATTACTTTGCACCTTCCAAATTGCATCGTAGTAACAACTGGTTTTCTTTGGAGTGCCTTCTAAGGTGTTCTTTGAGTATTATCTGATTACCTTACAAGCACTAATGGATTTTTCCTCCTAATCTGCTGTAATGATTGAGAAGTATCATTTATTTCCATTTTATAGATGGACAAACAAAGATTAAAGTGACTTGCCCATGATCATGTCACAGAATAGCTCTGAAAATCAGTAGACAATTCTAGATCTGCTCAATCTCAGTTCAGTGCCCTAGTGTTGTGATTTAGCCACAGTCGACAACTAAGCACCACACAGCCGCTCACTCACCCTCCCCTCCTCCAGTGGGACGGGGCAGAGAATCGGAAGGGCAAGAGTAAGAAAACTCGTGGGTTGAGATAAGAACAGTTTAATAATTGAAATGAAATAATAACAACAATAAAAATAAGAGTAATAAAAATTGTAATGAAAAGGAGAACAATTAGAGAGAGAGAAACAAAACCCAGGAAAAAAAAACAAGTGGTGCAACTGCTCACCACCTGCCGACCGACGCCCAGCCCATCCCCGAGCAGTTCCCCGGATCCTCCTTCCGGCCCTTCTTGTAGATGGGCATCACATTTGCTAACCTCCAGTCAACTGGGACCTCCCCGGTTAGCCAGGACTGCTGATAAATGATGGAAAGTGGCTTGGTGAGCACTTCCACCAGCTCCCTCAGCACCCTTGGGTGGACCCCGTCTGGCCCCATAGACTTGTGTGTGCGTCTAAGTGGTGTAGCAGGTCGCTAACCAATTCGCCTTGGATTATGGGGGCTTCATTCTGCTCCCCGTCCCTGTCTTCCAGCTCAGGGGGCTGGGTGCCCTGAGAACAACTGATCTGACTGTTAAAGACTGAGGCAAAGAAGGCATTAAGTACCTCAGCCTTTTCCTCAGCCTTTGCTACTATGTTTCCCCCTGCATCCAATAAAGGATGGAGGTTCTCCTTCGCCCTCCTTTTGTTGTTAATGTATTTATAGAAACATTTTTTTATTGTCTTTTACTGCAGTAGCCAGATTAAGTTCTAGGTGGGCTTTGGCCCTTCTAATTTTCTCACTGCATACCCTCACGACATCCTTGTAGTCCTCCTGAGTTGCCTGGCACTTCTTCCAAAGGTCATAAACTCTCTTTTTTTTTCCTGAGTTCCAGCAATCTTCCTTTTTCTATCAAAGAAATCGGATTCTACACTTTTATCTTAAGTATCCAAAGACTTTCACTTTGTTATATATATATAAAGGATATAATTGCGAGAGTTAGAAATTATTAAGATCATGTTCTCAGGCACTGACCAAATACCTAAGCTGAGATTTTCTCAAGAAACAGTTTGTTTCTATTTTAATTGGGAATGGGCAAACTTTGAATATGTAATCTCATACAGCTAATGGTTTTGAACAAATCAAATCAGATCTTACCCAGCTTACTTATAGTCACTCAGAGAACAAAACTAGGGGTAACTGTCAGAGAACAAACAGGGTGAAACAGGAAAACAACGGTGAAGAGAGCATGATTTACATTCCCAGAAGCACCATAACAAAAAAATAAAATGCAAAACATAGAAAAGAAGGTATTTGCATTTGATTCTCTGTAGGCTAGAGGAGTGATGGGAACTATTTATACAGTGGAACCACTAGAGAATTAGTGCTTTATGTTCCTTATTCTGCATATCCATTGAGTTAATTCTCTGAACATGATGCTTCCTGCATTTCATATGTGACATGTGGGTCACTGAGCAGGGAAGTACTACTGTGTGACTGAAGCAGGTGGGCTTCCAGTGGGATCCTGTGCTCTCTGGAAGGCTCGTGAAAAGGTAGATTTTAATGGCAGCTGCCCTTCACTACCTCAGGACCCCCCTATCATCTGGAGGCACATCTGTTGTATACAGACCCAGTATGCCAGCAGTCTCTCCCACCTTGTGTGGTGTCTTACAGGTCAGTAAGCTGAAGTGCCTGTGTCTGCGCTTATGCTATAGACCCCACTACTTACTCAAGTAGTAGAGGATTGTGCCGTTAGGTGTCAAGGTGCTATTAGGTCCCTGACAGTCCAATATTGATAAAAGGCCATCACAGCAGTATAGCATTTCTTTAATTTAATATACATGCATATTTATTTAAGATAACAAAAGCACACATGAGTAATGCTATTCCAGATTACTTTAGGACAAACTCTTTGTGATGCTTGCAAGATAGCCCAGCTGACCCAGGACTTGAATAGAAAGGTATAGTTTGCAGGAAGCTGTGATATATCAAGTGGCATTCTTCCCTTGAGATATACAAACCCTAATACATAGGGATCCGTACATAATTCGCTGGTTTTTGGACGATAGATTAATCCATGCTTGTTAACACTTGCGGATACTAAAGATTTAGAGATTTTAAGGTTGGGTTGCTATTAAATCATGTTTCCTAACCTATGAGAGCATCTTACTCTGACTATGATCCTGTCTGCAAAATTTACAGTACTTATAGTGACCTGATCAAATTACACGTGGAGTGTTTACACTCTATTTAGCAATTTATTGGCAGTTTCAAATGGGTATGATAGTCTTAGTTAATTCTTTAACTAGACTATTAAGAGAACTTTCATAAAAGCAGTGCTGTATTCATTCTAGAAGTATTTTCACTTAAAGAATCCTGAAATCTATCCTGTATAGGGCTAATTTGCGATTTCCCTGGGATGAAACATACTGCTTAAACTGAAGATTTTATTCCTTAGTGTCTTTAAATAAGAAATGATGCATGCATATTTAATATTAGATGAGAACAGTGAAAGCAATAAGGTTAGTAGAGGATAAATCACTACCTTTAAATTTTTTAAATGAGAAACAAAAAGAAACTCTATATTGACTAAATTAGAGCTCCGATGCCTTTTTTTTGCCATCACTTTTCTGCTTTCATCATGCAATTCAGAACTTCTGTAGCATTTTTAAGTGCACAAAATTAAATCTCTAGCATTAAAAACCCAACATATTATACAAGTTCCTTTTGTAAAGGTCACAGAATCGCAGAATGGTTGAGTTCCGAAGGGACGTCTGGAGGTCATCTGGTCCAACCCTCCTGCTCAAGCAGGCTCACCTAGAGCAGCTTGCCCAGGACCATGTCCAGACAGCTCTTGAAGATCTCCAAGGAAGGAGACTCCACAACCTCCCTGGGCAACCTGTGGCAGTGCTCAGTCACCCTCACAGGGAAAAAGTGTTTCCTTATGTTCAGGAGGAAGCTCCTGTGTTTCACTCTGTGCCCCATTATCTCTTGTCCTGTCAGTGGACACCACTGGAAAGAGTCTGTCTCCGTCGCCTTTGTGCCCTCCCTTCAGCTTTATGAGATCTCCCCTGAGCCTTCTCTTCTCCAGGCTGCACAGTCCCAGCTCTCTCAACCTTTCTTCCTATGGGAGATTCTCCAGTCCCTTCATCATCTTAGTAGCCCTTCTCTAGACTCAATCTCCAATATGTCCATCTTTCTCTTGCATTGGGGATTCCAGAACTGGACATGCTGCTCCAGAGGTGGCCTCACCACTGTTGAGGAGAGGGGAAGGATCGCCTCCATCAACCTGTTGGCAACACTCCTCCTAATGCAGGCCAGGATACCGCTGGCCGCCTTTGTGGCAAGGGCACATTGCTGGCTCATGTTCAACTTTGTGTCCACCAGGTCCCCCAGGTCCTTTTCTGCAAAGCTGATTTCCATCTGGGTGGCCCCCAGCTTGTACTGGTCCCTGGGGTCGTTCCTCCCCAGGTGTAGGACTTTTCCCCTTGTTGAACTTCATGAGGTTCCTGTCAGCCCATTTCTCCAGCCTGTCCAGGTCCCTCTGGATGGCACCAGTCTGGCATATCAGCCACTCCTCCCAGTTTTGTATCATCAGCAAACTTGCTAAGGGTACACTCTGCACCTGCATCTAGATTATTAATGAAGATGTTGAACAGCACTGGACTCAGTGTTGACCCCTGGGGTACACTGCTGGTTACTGGCCTCCAACTGGACTTTATGCCACTAATCACAATACCCTGGGCCCAGCCATTCAGACAGTTTTCAATCCACTTTGCTGTCTGCTCATATAGCCCATACTTCATCAGCTTCCCTGTGAGGATCTTATGGGAGACAGTGTTAAAAGCCTTAATGAAGTCTAGGTAGTCAAGTGGACAATATCCACTGCTCTCCACATATCTACTGAGTTAGTCATTTCATCATAGGTTATCAGGTTGGTCAAGCATGACTTCTTCTTTGTGAATCCATGCTGACTAGTCCAAATCAGCTTCTTGTTTTTCATGTGCCTGGAAATGGCTTCCAGGATTTGTTGTTCCATCACCTTCCAAAGTGTTCCCAGGAGTTGTTTAAGTAAACATAATCTAAAGACCTATTTATGCCTGGGGTGCAGATACAAAACTTGCATACAATAGCTAAACTCTACCTTAATTTAAAATTGCGCTGAAAACAAAAACCTTAGTCCCTAGCAGGTAGTCACAAGTGCTGCCACGCTTTTTAGTAAAAAAAGTAAAACCCCAATTGTTTATGTCTGGCAACCTTGCCTTACTAGATGAATAATGGTCCCAAATAAGCTTTCTTTTAAGGATTTCAGCATTGCTGAAGATGGTACAGACAGACATGTTCTGGTTATGCACAGGAGCAGCCGTTCAGAACGTGGTATGTTAAAGACAGTAGTAGGTGCTGTCCATCTGGAGGCTGGTGGGGAATGGCAGATCAAACATCCTTGGATGGCCTCACAGGAGTCAGTGACAGTTTCTACAAATGAAAGGCAGTGAAGGGATCTTCTGACAGCTGACCTTTGCCCATGTCCACTCTCCAATGGACTCTCCAGTTTGGTTGCTTTACATTCTGTGAGCTCTGTGGTACAGAGGGAATTTAATTGTAGAATATTAGGGATCAGTGACAACTCTTTCCATGGTTCATTACAGACACGGGAAATATTCTAACATGCTTGCAGAGATATTTGTGATCTCTGACAAATTCCACTGTTATTCTGCTATATATTGTACAGAAGGAACTGCATTGGAAGACTAAGGTAGTCACCCACTCCTTATGGTTTTTCTTCATATATCTGTATATCATATATCTTCAGCATATTGTACTTCTAAGCAGGCATTAGGAACAGGTATTTAAGTCATATCACAGTATTTACCAAATTAAGTCATTTAGCCCTCCATATCTTTCCACCAGGAATTTTGCAAAATATGCAATGTGCAGGGTATGCATTGTTTTGCACCTCTGTACAGAGGCAATGAGTTTTTACATTTTGCATGCATAGGACTAGATATAGAGAGTAAATCAGCACAGTTTTGCTGACTGAACTAGAGATCTGCTGGTGATTTGTGTGTGTGCTCACATCTGAAGTTTCCAATGCTTGTACATGCAAAAGTTAAAATTTATTATCTGGTTTTTGGCAATTGGTTTGAGATGTTAAGCAAATTTGAAGTTAGAATTACATAATCTACTGATGTTTTGTTGAAATGGTTTAGAAGACAGCCTTGTCCTTAGCAAGATGGCTGAGTGAATTAGTAAATTCTTATTCCAGTGATACAGAACAGAATATATAGATAGATTTAAATATATTTCAAATTGTACTTTGTGTGTAAAGAGATTAATCAGCCAAAAAAAGGGAATTAGGAAAGTAACAGATCAACGTACATGTGAGAGAGCTTGTGTGTTTATGAAATATGATTTTGACTTGATCATTTTTTTGTTTAGTACAATTATGTTCACAATAAGTGCTTCTCTTACCGAGTTTACCAGTATCAATTACTTGTTACAATACATAATATTTTTACCATAGTTTTGGGAGATTTTTTCACTTACTTTAAAAGAACTTAAAAATATCAGTATCTTTAGTAAACATGATTGTGAGATAAAGAGAAATATCATCTAGAAACTATGTGAATTTGTGACCAAAGCTCTATTAATATTTAAGGTGAGTATCTCAGAATACGCATGAGAATGTGAGGCTTTTTTAAAAAAAAAACAGTCCTACTTCCTTATTTCTCTTGAATGTATCTAACCTGGTTTATTCAGAGTTGATCTTTGACTTTTGTACAGCTTTGTAGTGACCTAATCTGAAATCTTTCCTCCTCTTTCTTACTTCCAAGATCCCAGATCTTTTTTTAGTCCCAATGTGCGTGCCTTCACACTTTGTAATATAACATTTCTGTTACTCCATTTCTAAAGATAACCCAATTCTTCTAAGTATTTCAGAAGAATTTGTAGCTATGCTATCTTTCCAGACAAAATCTTCCACCTTTACAGTCTATTTCAGTATTGCTGCTTTTAGCAGAAACTTCAGTCTGTTTACATTTGAGCATTAACCTATCCAGTGTACATCATCTTCTTTTTATCACAGGCTATTAATGTGTTTAATTGCAAAGTAATTGTATCATGTCTCCTATCAGACAAACCCTTTCAATATAAATTGTGTTACATGATACAGTTTTGTCTCTGAATAAATAAATGTACTGTTCACACCTAGACTATTCACCTATTGCTTATCATAAAGAAACTATGGAAGGGGAATTCTTTACTTCTTATGAAACAATATATTCGCCTGTGATTTAGCTAAGCTTCTTTCTGAAGTGGCCCTATCATTTCATTTGTTCATGGTAAGATTATAATTCAAGTCTCTTTGCAAGGACATTTAACCATCAGTAATCTTCCTCCAAGATTTCTTACCTCATCGTCTTATACTTCCTAACAAATCAGTATGTAACAAGAGAATCCTATTAAAAAAATTTACTAAGGAGACTTCTCTGACTTTAGCTATAGGATTTAGTTCTGCAGAACTACCAGACATGTTCCTAGTACATTCTAGCTGCTTCTCAGAAAACAGACAAAAAATATGACTCAGTTTCTATAGCTCATCAGCTTTTAAATAGGTCTTTGATTTGAAGTAGTTGCTTCTGCTTTTGAGCTTGAGTGAGTCACACAGTAGTTCCAAAAGAGATACAGAAAGAATACAAATGTCTAAACAATTTACTGTCCTAGTTGGAGAACTATAAGGAAAGAGAATTTGAAAATTAACCCATGGTTTTTTAGTTTCTGCAAAGAGCATCAAAGTAATGTCTCATCCATAAAGCATATTATGCTAACCTTCATAGTAAAATAAATTTAAAAAAAATTGAAAAATAAGAGGAAAAAATAAGAATAAAGGATTATGCTTACATTTCTTATTATATACTGTTGTGGTTTAGTCCCAGTCAGCAACCAAACACCACACAGCTGCTCACCCACCCTCCCCCCCTCCAGTGGGATGGGGGAGAGAATCAGAAGGGCAAAAGTAAGAAAACTCGTGGGTTGAGATAAGAACAGTTCAATAATTGAAATAAAATAATAATAATAATAAATTGTAATGAAAAGGAGAACAACGAGAGAGAGAGAAACAAAACCCAGGAAAAACAAGTGATGCAACCGCTCACCACCCACCAACCAATGCCCAGCCAGTCTCCGAGCAGCGATCACTGCCCCCCGGCCCACTCCCCCCAGTTTATATACTGAGCATGACGTCATATGGTATGGAATAGCCCTTTGGTCAGTTTGGGTCAACTATCCCAGCTGTGCCCCCTCCCAGCTTCTTGTGCACCTGGCAGAGCATGGGAAGCTGAAAAAGAAAGTCCTTGACTAGTGTCAGCACTACTTGGCAACAACTAAAACATCAGTGTGTTATCAGCATTCTTCTCATCCTAAATCCAAAACACAGCACTATGCCAGCTACTAGGAAGAAAATTAACTCTATCCCAGCTGAAATCAGGACATATACCTTCTCTACTAACTTTCAATCAGTGCAAGAACTATATGGTCTCCTAATGACTCAGTAGGCATATATAACATATATGACATAATCCCTTCCAGGGAGGAAAGACATCCCTACTATTGAGACAAACTTGATAAGCGACAACATATACCGTAGATAGAATATGCTTTTCAACCTATTTACTATTGTTTTGCCCACCATTCCCACAAATGATCAAGAAAATTATGATACGTTAGGCCCTGCCCTTTATTGCTCTTGATATGGTTATTGGTACTTTTCCCCAGTGCCTGGCTTGGTTTAGCGTATTTTAATTTAGGAAAGCAAGAGAAAAACAGTCGAAGTAAATCACTATTTAGTAAACTCATATGAGTCATTCAAAATTATTTGAGGCCCCAAAGAGCCCATAACCCTGTAAACACTGGTTCTCAAAATATGTTTCTTTCTCAGATGACCATCCCTGTTTGAGAGAACCAGACAGACAAATAACCAGAGAAAATACCTGTATAGCTTTTTGCCTTGTCTTTTTTCGTTTGAGAAAGTAGTAAATCTGACCAAAGGTCCTCCTAGCTCAACATCAAATGCCGAGGGGAGCAAAGAAGAAACAGGATAAAGACTGGGCAGCAATTCCCCAGGATACACACCCAATGTTTCATAACTAAAGGTCTGTCTGATTCAGATATAGTATGTTGATGTATTTTTCTTGAACTAATTTGTTCAGCTGTTACAGACCCTGCATAAGCTTTTAGCATCTACAGCATCTCGCATCAAGAAGTTTGAAAGTTTGACTACAATTACCTAATAGGGTAGTTGATGACCGTAATTTTGATACTGGAAGAGACAATGACTAGTTGTTCTGTATTCGCCACCTTTGTACCACTCACAATTCAAGTTTCACATACAGATCTCCAGCAAATCCTTCTAACAGTCACTTTTGGGCTGAAGAACCCTAGTGTAAATACTTTCTACTGTTAGAAATCCAGGAATGGGTATACCAGAAGCAACTGAGTAGACTAAAATTCTCCAGCCTATGGAGAGCTTATGGTGGGTTGACCTTGGCTGGATGCCAAGTGCCCACCAAAGCCGCTCTATCACTCCCCTTCTTAACTGGACAGGGGAGAGAAAATATAACAAAAAGCTTGTGGGTCGAGATAAGGACAGGGAGAGATCACTCACCAGTTACCAACATGGGCAAAACAGACTCGACTTGGGGAAATCAGTTTAATCTATTACCAGTCAAATCAGACTAGGGTAATGAGAAATAAAAACTAAATCTTAAAACACCTTCCCCCCACCCCTCTTGCCGGGCTCAACTTTACTCCTGATTGTCTCTACCTCCTCCCCCTGAGCAGCACAGGGGAATGGGGAATGGGGGTTGTGGTCAGTTCATCACACGATGTCTCTGCTGCTCCTTCCTCCTCAAGGGGAGGACTCTTCATACTCTTCCCCTGCTCCACCATGGGGTTCCTCCCACGGGAGACAGTCCTCCATGAACTTCTCCAATGTGAGTCCTTCCCATGGGCTGCAGTTCTTCACGAACTGCTCCAGCGTGGGTCCCTTCCATGGGGTGCAGTCCTTCAGGAGCAGACTGCTTCAGTGTGGGTCCCCCACGGGTCCACAGGTCCTGCCAGGAGTCTGGTACAGCGTGGGCTTCCCACAGGGTCACAGCCTCCTTCGTGCATATCCACCTGCTCCGGTGCGGGGTCCTCCACAGGCTGCAGGTGGATATCTGCTCCACCATGGACCTCCATGGGCTGCAGGGGGACAGCCTGCCTCACCATGGTCTTCACCACAGGCTGCAGGGGAATCTCTGCTCCGGTGCCTGGAGCACCTCCTCCCCCTCCTTCTTCACTGACCTTGGTGTCTGCAGAGTTGTTTCTCTCACATATTCTCACTCCTCTCT
>VYZW01005461.1:4732-24046 GCA_013401315.1 Balaeniceps rex
TGGGTTTTGCTTCCGAGTACAAAATAACAAGTAACTGTAATTCCTCACTGGTCATATTTTGTAATGTTGCATAGTGAAAGACCTCCTGAACTGAAAGAAGGAACTGAGGCGTTCTGTAGTCCCTCCCCAGGCGTTTTCGGTTTTATCCAGAGACAGAACAGGTGAATCTAACCTCTGATGCGGTCACTTGTGACAGGTAAACCCTGCTCCCTCCTTCAGTGTCTTGGAGGATGCTTTCCTTTGCATCTTTTCTTCACCATGGGTGTAAGAGTGATGATGAAAAAAAATGCATATATATAAAAAATATAAATAATCTCTTACAATGAGTCACTGACTGATCCATGGATCTTTACATGTGAAAAAATATAAAAATGAAAATCAAGCATACAATGAGCATATTTTTATGTCTAAAATCATTAACAAGCACTACTGAGACCATTTGCAGTTGCTAGGAAGTCCTGCGGTTGTTTTATAACATGGATGGCATGAAGACTGAGTCACAAGCACTTTTACCAGAAGATGGGATTTGGGGGCATCCTGAAGTGCATTTATTCAGATATTTGCCTGAAAATCTATGTTAAAAGTTCTAGGACTGAAAGAGTCCTAGTCCTGCTAGCTGTTAATTAATCCCTGTTAAAAACAGTCAATCTTTTTTAAAACAGCAGAACTATCTATATAAGAAAAATACTGTAAATGCTCTTTATAATCTTCTCCACAAAATTAGATATATGTTTGATTTTTTTTCTTTTCCACTGTTGTCTTATTGGGGCTTTTTTTAGCTTACGCTCTCTCCTGAAGTCTTAAGCCAATCACTTAGAGTCAACAGAGATGGTTAACGCTTAACTAATAGAATTGTGTGTGAGCTTCATCATATAGTAAGGCAGATTCACAAGGTCATGAACTGAGGTAAACACTTATAATTCTATTTTCTTGTTAATATTGTATCTTCATTTGGATGATCCCAATATTAAAAACAAACAAACAAACAAACAAAAAACCCAAACCAAAAACAACAAAACCAAAAACCAACCACAAAGCAACCTTTCCAAGTTTCACATCTCTGTTTAGCAGAATGTGCAGCCCTTTGGAAATTATTCACTGATCTTTGTTTGACATCAAATGTCGTTGATGCAACTCTGTGAATCACTCAACTTGCTGCTTAGTAGATAAAGACTGCATATCCTGGTTAGGTGAAGATAACATTTGGTACAGAAGATCAATACCATCATCCTTTAACAGAATACTTAATTTTTTGTATATATACCTCAGGCATATTACTTAATTCTGATCTGGCACTTCTCTGAGATGTGACTAAGATATTTTCTTGGGGAAATTCATCAAGTCTGAGTTAATCATTAATGTGAAACAGTGTGGGAAGGTATTTTTAAAGTATGTGCATGCAGAACAAATGTGTCATGCAAGGCTTACAAACAGTCAGTGTAAATACCATCGTCAGATTCATGCAGTCATACATGATTATTAAACTCTCGGGTGATATTCTAATGTAACACCTACATAGTTCATCAGCTTCAGAAGAGCTGCACGGATACAAATGAGAGTAGAAGCTGACCTTTCCAATTCACAATACTGAGTCACAACTTCATCTCGGAAGCTGATGTAATCGTAATGCACTTTGCCTTTACATCCATTTTATCTTCCTACAATTCTCATTACTAAAAATAAACTTGTTCTGGAAAGTTAAAGTGGACACGTGACAGTGGCCACTTTGGATAAGCCCCAGCACTCAGACACTCCTCCCTATTAATGGTTCCATCGTAGTTCCGCCTAATGCTCCCAGCGCCGGCATCTGCCTTCTCCTAGATTACCTGGAGTCAAGACAATGATAAATGCAGCAGAAGAAAGCTCCCAGATCATTGCCTGCATCAGTTTTGCCTTTTTCTTTGCAAATCATTTAAATCTTAACAAAAGAGGGGACCAAACGTCTCTGTTCGGTTAGTTGGAAGTTCTCTGGTGTCAGATGGATTTTAAATGCAGTTTGGCAGAAATGTCAGGGTGGCTCAGTGCTACATGGGCAGAACAAGAGGCTGTCTTCAAAATTTTTCATGTCAGCTGTAAGATGCAGAGATGGGTCGACAAAAAGTTACTAGGACAGTGTTACTAGGACAAACTTTTATCCTATGACCATACTATTTAAATCTGCAAAGGGAGAGGAATCTGTAGGAATGAAAACAATGCCTGAGTGCCATTTCCTAAGTCTGTCAACACTAACTGTAATGTAAGACCTCCTGCTTTTCTTACCCTATAATAGAGGAACACTGTACAGCTCTAGAATTTACATTGTGACTGTTCTATTCCTGCTGGCACCTTCAAAATTATGTCGTAAAAATACTATTTTCCACTGAAAATATAATAGGTATCTCTTTAAAGGGGCTAGCTAGGTCAGTACTAAAGATTTCTTTATCAGCTTTGTTATTGACAGTATTATTTAGAACAGAGCCTTGGATAATGTCCTTAATATAGCACTATAAATGAACAGACAGATTAGACTTTTAAACTTACATGTTCAAAATTTTGTGAACTAAATTAAGATAGAGAGGGGGTGGTATATGGATGCCTACCGCTGCATATATTAAGCCATAGTTTCTGTATGTGTGGTAGTGCTTGCTCGCTTCTAAGGATTTAAGCATTTGCTGCGTACAAAGATTTAGAGCAGGCAAAGCCGAAAGAACTTCCTTTTACAAATGGTGTCTGATGCTTCCCATTTTGAACTCGTACCACAGTTTCCACATCACAAGGCTGCAGGCNAAGAGGCTGTCTTCAAAATTTTTCATGTCAGCTGTAAGATGCAGAGATGGGTCGACAAAAAGTTACTAGGACAGTGTTACTAGGACAAACTTTTATCCTATGACCATACTATTTAAATCTGCAAAGGGAGAGGAATCTGTAGGAATGAAAACAATGCCTGAGTGCCATTTCCTAAGTCTGTCAACACTAACTGTAATGTAAGACCTCCTGCTTTTCTTACCCTATAATAGAGGAACACTGTACAGCTCTAGAATTTACATTGTGACTGTTCTATTCCTGCTGGCACCTTCAAAATTATGTCGTAAAAATACTATTTTCCACTGAAAATATAATAGGTATCTCTTTAAAGGGGCTAGCTAGGTCAGTACTAAAGATTTCTTTATCAGCTTTGTTATTGACAGTATTATTTAGAACAGAGCCTTGGATAATGTCCTTAATATAGCACTATAAATGAACAGACAGATTAGACTTTTAAACTTACATGTTCAAAATTTTGTGAACTAAATTAAGATAGAGAGGGGGTGGTATATGGATGCCTACCGCTGCATATATTAAGCCATAGTTTCTGTATGTGTGGTAGTGCTTGCTCGCTTCTAAGGATTTAAGCATTTGCTGCGTACAAAGATTTAGAGCAGGCAAAGCCGAAAGAACTTCCTTTTACAAATGGTGTCTGATGCTTCCCATTTTGAACTCGTACCACAGTTTCCACATCACAAGGCTGCAGGCTATTTGAGGGAATGTCTGTGTGTATGTTTGTTGAATTTCAGTGCTCAAAACTTTCATTTACTATGTCTGTCTTAAATTCACCAGAGGCGGAAGACCAGCCTAGTAATAAGGACAGCCTCAGAAGTGAAAGATGTGGGTAAGAGTTCCCACAGCTTCACCCCTGGCAAGTGAGCAAGAGGGTAAAAAGAAAGCAGCAGCATGAATCCATGGTGGATTCAGCGAGACATGTTGGGAAAGTTCAGATCAAGAGGAAAAAAAAGTGAGAAATACCTTTGTTGTGGATTCTGGTGGAGTTTACATGGTGACAGTGCTCAACAGAGACAAGGCTGAGGTCCCCTCATGTGCCAGAATTTGAGGTGTCTGGGGGAAACTGCAGGTGAAAATGTGAGCACCTCCAGGATTAGCTGGTGAGTTGATGTTTTGACAATTTAAGTACCATTTAATTCTGATTTTTTAAAAGGCCGTAAACGGCTTTCTCCCACCCTACTCCACAGGATAGCCTGTGAAATTATTTACAGTGGGCATGCATTTATATCAAGTCTCTTTCTACCCTTTTCTCCACTATCCACATGCCCCCACAGTGTTCTCATTCTCTTGCAAGGCTAAAGAAGCATCAGGTTTTACCTGACGATGACAAGAGCTGAACTCAGCTGAAATTTCTGAACTGTGTTCTCATTATCTCAATCAGTTTATATGGGTGTCCCTCTGCATCTCACATTGCCTTGACCTGGCTAGTCCAAAGCTTACCATGTTGGGGTTTTTTTGCTTTCTTATCACAGGATTTTCTCATTTTTTATGCCAGTCTTTGGTTTACTAACTTTGGGGAATCTGTATTTTCAACTTAGTTACATGAACTACATCACCTACAATCACCAGTGAAGAAAGGAATTGGTTTTTTTTTGTTCTGGGAAATATTACCAAGGTTGTGGGGAGAAAAGAGGAGGCCTGAAAAAAGCCAAAAAGCAATAGTATTACACAAGTTTATGCTAAGAAGAAGTTAGGCAACTAAAATTACAAGAAGAGGGGAAGTCGAACTCTACTAAGGCACCCCTATTGTGTAAAGTACAGCAGAAGCTAAATTACTCCAAACAGTCTTGTTCCCTGTGTATGCCATAAAGACGTATCCAAAATTCCCTGAATGTGTAATCATGTTTAAGCCAATTTAGTTTACTTGTTCTGATAGTTTCACAATAGTTTAAAAAAGGCAAAGACTTTGCAAGTTAATGTAAAAAATAAAGTTCTTACTGTTTGCTGGTTTTAAAGTGAAATTAACGTCAGCAAAACCAAGTGTTAATTCCTTAGAAAAGTTTAATTACAACAGTTAAAAATTACTAAAAAAAAAAATTTAAAAGGATGTAGTTTTAAAGCCGGTTTGAACAATTCTTTGGGTTTGTTCTTTTACTCCCCCAAATTAGTATGAGTAGATGAAAACCAAACATGAGTTCATGTTGTTTTCCTGAAATAGTCACTTTTTGGGAGGGAGCCATGGGAAAGAGGCCTAATAATCTTTCCTGTAGTATGCGTTAAAGGACAAGTGAGACAATTTTAAGATCCTGGGCTAATGAATTCAGATGTAATCCTTTATGTTATTACTATTTGATCTTTCAAAATCTATGATCATCCTGTGAATGTAAGACAATGACACGACAAATCATTGGGAAGCATAATCATGTCAGATTTAACACTGCTGGGCATATTTTTTCATTCACTACTTACGAACCATCTGTCATTAAAAAGATTTGGAACCCAGCAGCAATGCCCTAGGAATTATTTTCATACTTATTAATAAAGGAATTAAAGCTGACGGTTCTAATGTGAGACAGCGGGGAGCTTTTTCCCTGTGTTCTGGTGGCTTTTTTTTTTTAAACTCTTGGTCCTTATTGGGTTTACTTGTCCCATTCTTAATCTCATCAGCCGCATTTCCACTGCCAAGACTTTCAAAGGAACACCAAGTGCTGCAGATAAAATGATGAAGGTGTAAAAGCTCCTGCTCAGAAGCTAAATCAGAATCACATGTCAACATAGGTCAGGCTCAGTCTCTGGCAGGATCATTGTTTTTAATGCAATTTACTAATTAAAAATGAGTACCAGATTACAGAAAGTCTGGAATGAAGCGGCTTGCTAAAACAGTGTTTTAGCTCCTTGAACTGCCTGCACCAGAGTCTGCTTTTCATTAACCTACAATTCATTTGAATATTTCTCGGCAATTATTAGATACTCTTCTGAAGAGAACAAACGCGGTTTGTGTTCCATAATCAGCCCTCCGCCTTTAGCCTGGAGCTGCTTTTACTACAGATGGAAATCTGCAGCAGGGCCGCGGCAGGTGTATTTTATTCAGCAGACGTACTGTAAACGCATTACAGCAGATTAGCTGGATTTCTTCCTTTAAATGTACACTGCGAGATCCAACTTGCAAGCCAGCTGTTTCTTAGCGGCCCGTTTAATCTTGCAGAGCCCGGCTTTGCCTCCTCCTTTTAGCGGCTATTTCTGTAAGGAATCGGACGAGGGAGAGCGCCGCGATGAATTTTAATGCTTCCACCGGGGAATCCCTCCCGCCTCCTCGTTTTGGATGAGATTCTCGAGGAAAGACCCAGAACACAGCGAGGAGGAGGACGAGGAGGCGGAGAGGGACGGCGTAGCCGCGGTAGTGGGGAAAGCGGGAAGGGAGGGGGGCCGGCAGCCGGGGGTGTGATTAGGGAAGGTGGCGAGGACGGCGCCGAGGCGGGCAGGGCCGAGCCATGGGGGAGGAAGGATGACTCGGGGCGTATTTCGCCGCCTGAGCCCGGCACGCCAGCAGCGGCAGCAGCCGGAGCGCCGCGGTCCCGCCGCCCGCGGACACATGCACCCGCTGGCATCCCCCGGGGCCGGCCGCGACGGGGGGAACGCCGAGGCGATCCCGCTGCCCCTAGGTCTCGGCGAGAGGCAGAGCCCGCGGCCCGGGCGCTAGACCGCCTCTCCATCCGCACGCCGCGGCCTGAGAGGAGCAGTGCCGGCCGGCCCGGGGGGAGCTGGGCCGCGGGCCCTGCGCTGGGCACCGGCGCAGCCGNCCAAGTCGCTGCCCACGCCCGGCGACCGCAGCCTGCGCCCGGCGCTGCAGCAGAGCCCGTCTCGCCGCAAGACGGTGCGGTTCGCCGACTCCCTCGGCCTGGAGCTCACCTCTGTGCGCCACTTCTGCGAGGCCGACCTGCCGCAGGTGCCGCTACCCGCACCGCCGGCGCCGCGCACCGCCGACCTCTTCAAGACCAGGAAGCCGCCGGCGCTGGGCGACCTGGAGCCGGTGCTGTTCGGGCCGCCGCCGCCACTGCTGGAGCCGCTCTTCCCGCCGCAGCCCGGCGCCAGCCCCGGCTTCGCGGAGCGGGTGCGGCAGCACAAGGTGAGGCTGGAGTGGGTGCGGGCCGAGCCGGCGGGGCTGCGCGGCGCCGTGCGTGTCCTCAACCTGGCCTACGAGAAGGCCGTGTCGGTGCGCTACACGCTCAACCGATGGGCCAGCTGCGCCGAGGTGCCCGCCGCCTACCAGCCGGCCGGCCCGGCGGACGGCCTCACCGACCGCTTCGCCTTCCTCCTGCCCCTGGGCGCCGCCGCAGCCGCCGCCGAGGCAACGCTGGAGTTCGCCGTCCGCTACCGCGTCGCCGGCGCCGAGTACTGGGACAACAACGAGGGCGCAAACTACCGGCTGCGGGGTCGGCAGCGCAGCCCGCCCGCCACCGGCCCGCCGCAGGACCCCGACAGTACCGCCTGGATCCACTTCATCTGAGGCGGCGGGCGGCGGCCGCCTCAGCGCGGAGGGAGTGCGAGGCCCCGCGGGGCCGGCGGGCTGGTCCTGGCCCCGCTGACGGCCGAGGCTGTGGCGTGTGCCCGGCGGGGCCCCCTCACGGGAGGGCTCGACACCCCTCCAGCCGCCCTGCCCGCCGGGAGACTGCGGCCCAGTGCAGGCTTCGTTTCCAGCCGCTTCTCTGTAAGTCGCTGGAAGATATTTTCCAGAATTCTGTTTACGGACGGATAATTTATGTTTTCTATTTCACTAGCCATGTCGAGGGGAAACCTCCCAGGCTGTCACAGAGCTGTCGGCAGGGAGGCCGGGTGCTCAGTGCTTGCGGCCGACGCGTGGTTTCAGCCTCAGTCCCCCGGTGATCTGTGGCTACCACCAAAGCCACAGAGGCTACCAGCCCACCCAGCCAGGCCCTGGTGTGCGGGGAGCGAGGGGCTGCAGGGTATCTGCAGAATTTACTAGTCAGGACCGGGATCCACAGGTGCAAACAAATGCTCCTGGGTGCCAGAGGTCAGGATCATCTGCTGTCACCTCAGCAGGGTCAGGCTCTGGAAACGCGGAGGGCAGTGTCACAGGGCACCCGCCCGGCCATCCTGTTTGCCTAATCCTGCTTAAGCAAAGCCCAGCTCCGCGAGGTTCTGGGTCCGTGTTCAGAGCCTCGCTGACCCACTCATGTTAATTGCCCTGCAGCGTTAAGAGCCTGATAGGTCAGGGTTAAGGGACAGGTGACAGTTTTGAACCCAAAAAGGCAACAGTACGGGTGCCCCCAGGTGTAGCTGTGTTTCATCGTGCTGTAAAAATGATTGGTTTAAAGCAAAGGTATATTCTTTTTAAATTTTGAACTCTGCTGGATGTGTTTAAGAGTATTTAGAAAAGAAAAATAATGTCACATACTAATGGAAATGCAACCCACTGAGAGATTTTTATAAAGCAAGTGTTTTGTTTTAAAATTCACGTGGTATGTTGTTGTAAAGGTTTGTCAGGATCTGACGTTTGTTTTGGTAGGATTGGTCCCATAAGGCTGCTTGTGTTCAGGTCAGCAGGAAAGTCCTGGAATCGCACCAAAGGAACTAGAGATGGCAAGAGTTGAATCCATAATTTTAGTCTGTATCCCAAGCAACACTTCCGGTTCTATTTCTGTTAACAGTTTAATTGAATTTCTTATGCTAAGGTATCAGTGTAGGACCCAGCTTTCTGAAAAACAAAGTGCTCCAAATTTTTCATAATGTTTCAGAAAGTGGCAGATTTCACAAAGCTGGCTAAATTTAGTCGGACAAATAGAAGAAAGTCATATCTTGCCATATAAAATATATCAATAAAAATTACAGAGCATGCTGACTTCTGCCTTTGAAGGTATGTTTTAAATTATACTAGCAGTAAACATAGTATTTTCCTTTTTTAACTTGCTTTTTCAGGAGTTCAGCTGAATAGACATTGTGCTGGTGCCAAATCTGGGTGCTAATTTTCCAGGATTTAGGTGTGTATGTGTTTGCAGGAGAGGGACCTCTACAAATACGACTTCTGAAAGTGCTAAAACCGATGTCAGTGTGATCTTCCGATTATGAAGGGCTGTAAGATCAGGCCTTTAACATTTTCAATCTTCTGTAGATTGTTTAGGAATGAAATGTGATTTTTTTTTTTTTTTTTTTTTAAAACTGTATTTTTGTGTTCCTTGAAAGGGTTAAGTGTCCCAAACAGCTTGAGTAATGTCAGTTCTCATAGAAACTTTTGACTTTGGTAGGAATTGAGAGTGCTTTTGTCTCCCAAGCGTCTGGTTCAGTCAGAATAATTAAACTTACAAATTCGGGGGGGGGGGGGGGGGGGGGGGGGAAAATTGAGGGGAAAAGGGATTTTNGGAAACTTGATGGGAAAAGAGTATTTAATTTTATTTCTCTAGATAACTGTTTCTGATTTAGTAGAAATAATAGCAAGACTACTTTCTGTAGTATTGGTAACTTGGTTTTAATTTCCCAGTCAGTTTTCTAATCCCTGGGTTTTTAATAGGAACAGAATATAAAGGAAATGTACTGTCAACATCTACTGAGTATTTCACATTTTAGAATATTAAGGCCCCAATCTTGTAATAAAGTAATCCTATATATTGCTAGTACACCTTTATAAAGCTAGGATTGCAGAACTAGCGTCTTAATATGCTTCAATCATGAACATTTTAAGTGATGTATTTGTTAAAGAAAGCCCAAGTGTCTTTTAGTTAAACTTTTTTTTTTTTTTTAATAAGAGCCTTAATACTGGAGAGAAGGAAAAGGACTTGTCTCCATTTGAAAGCACTTTGAAATCTGGTGGAAATATAGCCAAACATCTTTTTATTTATGTGTTATAGCTTTCCAGAACATTTTTTGCTTGGCCTTTTTTACCCAGATAGCGAACCAACGACTGTTATGTAGATTGACGAAAACACTAGAAGAAAAAAGTAGTTTCTATGCATTTTAGATTAACTGATGCTGCAACTTTGCTTATAAAGATTTAACAAGATTTCCTGTTTTAATGGCTTTAGGAACACAAATGGTGCTAAAACCATTTTTAACAGTGAATAACTGTAATTCTAGAACTTCAAAATTATTTTCCAGCAAATGGCAATTTTCATTGTGGCTTGACTTATGCAGCATCCACAGGTCTCTAATCATTTAAAAATCTCCTTATAGCAACTGTGGCTTAAACTCTTTAAATTTAGAATACCTAAATGGAGGTACATGCATCAAGTACACTGGCAAGTTATTGTATTACTCTTTTTTTTCTTTTTTTTTTTAATCTTGACTTAGGTGAAATTACTGTTGCTCTTGGTTGAAATGTTGTAGGCAGAATTGGGCTATGGCTTTATAATACTGTTCAGATATTACTGCTCTTTTCTTCTTATTTATGGCCCCGTTTGTCAAATAATAAATCTGAACGTTAAACCTTTTTGAGGGTGTAGCATACCAGAAGGATGTTTCACAAAACAGAGACTCCTGAGCTTTCAAGCAGTGAAGCTTATCCGCAACGCTAAATTTCGTGGGTAACTTTATGGGCTTGAACTTGGTCACAGATTATCAATGATATATGTGCAAGTCCAGTAAAAGACGTAGTCTTCTAGAAGCATTTATAAACACGTGCTTTTTAAAGCCTGGAAAGGTAAGGTTGCGCCCAGTCAGCTTTGACTAGAGAATGCTATTGATGAGGTCTGTGGAAGAAGTTTGAGATGTTTTAATAGAAACTTATCAGTAGTATATGCCAAAGCTGCACTGCTTTGATTACACATTTTCACATCTATCATATTAATTTATTTCCAGGCAAGATTTATTCAGATTTCCAAAAACATTTTCAGTTGCAACGACCGTGAGTATTTTTTCCACTCTACAGTTTCCAGTCCTTTAGATTTCAGTCTGCTGCTATCTATGTGTGGCTTGCTCGAAGCATTGTGATAAATGGAGATGAAATAAAAATCCCAAATAATAATTAATAATATTTATGTAAATGATGACTTCGAGGAGAAAAACCTGTGTTGAAGAGGATAACTTTCAAGTTGGCAGGACATCAATCATTTTAATGGGAACAGGAGCAAAACAATTTTTGAAAATCACATTTCTAAAGAAGATAGTTCCACAAAATGAACTTTCACAGGCAAAGTAAAATGTTTGAAAATTTTCAAGCCAACCTGTTTCTGGAAAAAATGTCAGCTCTTTGTATTTTTATTTGCATGAGTAGAACCCATGCCACCTTCCTTTCCAAGTGATACTAGAATGGTTTAGGCAAGGCAATAATCCTTAGGTCGTATACTTCACTTCTAAGTGAATTATTCATTGCTTATGTCTCTGCAGATGTAAATAACGTGTCTGTCATTTATTGTGCAAAGTTGTAGCTTTATGAAATGTGCCATGTTATTTTATGTGCAATATAATGATACTTTATACAGTGAGTCAAATTGTACTGTATGTCTGATATACATTGATGTTTGCTGCTTCACACTTAAACTGGTAGGTTTTTTGCATGTGATTCTATGCTTTTCATGGCAATGTTTTTGAAATCTACCCTAATTATTAGAAATCCTAACAGGAATCGGAACAATTAAGTGACTGTAAACAGAATTTCAGCTAGCTAAAGATATTACTATTTATTAGCATAAAATCAGTAACTGAAACTTTAGTCCTTATTTTCAATAAATGTACATTATTTCAGGTAATTTTTTTTCCTCCTTTTTACCATTTGCAAATAACTTTTTCATGTGAATGTGTGGGCCTCGGTATCTCAGTAAACAACAGAATAAGTGCACACTCTTTGTTGTTTCAGTGTATGTGAAGGGAAAATGTATCACTTGAATGAACAAATGTCTGTTCATGCATAAGCATGATCTCTTTACAGATACATGAAACGTTTTTCCATAGCGCCAACAGGCAAACATCTGCTAATTCTATGTTTTAATGTAAAGTAACCTACAGAAATACGCCGAATCTGCTTTTTAACATATTATTAAATATATATTGACATTTTTATGTGCCTTTCAAGATTTCCTAGGAAGAAATCTTATGTATTCCTTAGCTGTCTCACCAAAAGTCCAATAATGGCTTTGTCACTAAAATGAAAGTTAGACTAAAAATATAAAAAAACCCCAACTTAATTCCTGATACATTTTCAGCTGTATCAGCCAGAAATCCTGTATCTGTAGCAGCCAGAAGAATTTAATAATATTTTCCCATATTACAGTGAAAGAAATTACAGTCAGAAATATGTCTTCCTGGTACACCTCTGCAATTATGTAGTTAAGTAACAAAACCAACTGTGACATAGTTAATAGAATATATTTATTGTATATATTCACCTCTTACACAGATATTCTAAATATATATTCTACCTGAAATCAGAAGTTCTAGTTTTTTATGAAATCTATTTGTGGAGACATGGTCTTTTCAGCTTTTACTGTTATTTGTCTGATGCTGTATAATGCATATTGTTAAAACTTTTGGATGGATTTAATCTGTCTGCACAGTTTGTATCATGAGATAAGTGCTCACTATAAGGAACTTCTGAAGAAAATGACTTTCACCTTCCGATTATACTGCATGGCTTTTTGGCAAATCATCAGTAATTCTGTTTCCTGTATGCACTTCATATGTACATGTTCTGAATATATGAAAGGATTACTTACTGAAATGAAAATATTTTTGAGCACTGAAATAAAGGTTTTTCAAACATAAATAGTTTAAGGTAGGAAGTAAATACAGTCATTTTTGTTGTAAAATAAAAAGAAATTTAGCCTTATGTAGAGCTGATCCGTATTTTTTTTTAAATGGAAGGTGGTGACATTTTTCAAAATGAAACCTGTTCAGGAAAACATACCTGTTTCAATAGGAAGGTTTTCTCAGGTTCTGCTTATATGAGGGAATTGCCCTAGAACAGTTAAGTGGTAAGAGTACTTCCTTAAATCAGTGTATGGACTTGAATGTAGGTCTTCCGTGATCAAGGTGAATACTGAGCTATAAAACCATTGGCTATGGGTTGGACTCTTTCTTTATCCAACTTGCAAATATGACTTTTAAATTATTTTACAGAGAGGATTTTTGATGCTGGATTTTCCCATCTTGTACGAATATCCTCTTCATTCAGCTATCCTGGGTTTTGTTTGAGCTTTCTGTTGTTGAGAAAGGTCTGATTTTATTTTTATGCAACATAGGAAGACTATTTTACATTATATTTTGGGCAGGAAGGCAGAAAAACTGTTTTCCTTTCAATTTTAGTGTTTTAATATTAAACAATAGCATGCAGAGTAAAAATGTGCTTGAAATAACACGTGCACTAGCGATTCCAAAGAATATAGCTAAGAAAAATGTAAAACATGAGATGTGCTTTTTTAAAAATGTATGTGCTTTGATTTAGTAAGGCAGGGAGAAAGTCCTAGTCTCCAGTGCAAGTGTATCGATACCAGGGATTTCTTTCTATGCAATATTATGGTGCACCTGGGTTTTTTTAGGGATTAACTTGATTGGTACAGTTGATGTATCCGTGTGTTGTGTATAGAATATTCTGTTAAAAGTGTTATTAAAGAAACTGTATGTCTTAAATGGTGTTATATCTTTAGGCTCTTTTTTTGTCTAATCTGACTTCACTAAATCATAATCGTACTCCTTTGAGTAACAGTAGCAAGACAGTATTTCATAAAATTGTGTAATGATGTCTCACACATTATACTTTACTCTTTATCACCTTCTAGGACAAAAAGTTGTGTTACTGTTGTGAGTTTTAGAATTTTTGTATTTCTGTATCTTAAAAATAAGCCAAATTGTATTATACTTTTAAACCGAAAGAGCTAACGGATATGTTTTTAAAGCTGATCAAAAGTAGTAAAACTAAAATTGGTTGGGATTACTCGTACATCCAGTTCCTAAACTGTGGTATAACAAACATTTGTGTACATCCTGTAACTGGCTTCATGGAGGTGTACCCTGATATGAAGTTCATGCATTTTAAGGTTGATACAAAAGGTGCAAAACCTGCCTACATCTGGATGTGAATCCATGTTGTAATGCAGGAAAATTGACTGCTGTGACAGAAAATTACTGTTCTGGGAATGGTTTAAACAAACCTAACTCCTCCCTCATAGTATTACACAAATTATTTCTCTCTGTAATGGAGATGCTGTCTGTTGAAGACAGTAACATGCAAGTTTTTATTAATGTTTCCTTGATTTACCTGACTTTGTTTAATAAAAAAAAAAAAATGTTTCTTAACTATGTACTTAACTAGTAAATTACTTTTGGTTGTAGTTTCTTCTGCAATGTTTATATTTCACCAAGTAATGTTTGTTTCTAATGTTTGTAAAAGTAATGTAATATCACCAAAAGTTCAAAATCAATGTTTTATAATAATGCCTTGTAATTTACCTAGCCTTACAGTATTTCAGACAGTTTTCCACCAAAACTGCATCTAGTCACTGGTTGTCACAATTATGAAAAATATATATTTATAAACCTGTAGCTTCTGGCTGTCATTAAAGATTAATGATACAAATTCTGAGCCTGTGGTGAATATAAACCTCTTTTTTTTTAACTGACAAACCATGAGTTCTTTTTTTGTTGAGGATCTGAAACAATTATGTTCCAATTCATCCATAGTGCACGTATGAAGACATGTTGTGATGTACCTGCACATCTGAAGACAAATGTCTAATATTTGGGCCAGATTTTCCAGCCAACTTGTCTTCAGGCAGTCTCCATTAAGAGTGTTCTCTATGGAAGGTGAAGTATACCGAGTTATGTTGGTAATCTGGTCTTCTGAAGTGTAACCATCTTTCAAGAAGGTAGGATGAGATTATTGGTGGGCATAAATGTATGTAGCTGTCTTTATAGTCTTGTGTCATTAACACTGTTTCAGACATAGTTTAGCAGTCTATAGTTCAGAAAGGGATGCCTGCACTTCAGCTGTTCGTGACTTTACTCCTTCCCGGCTTTGTATCGTTACGGTCAGTAGTAACAGTTGAAACGTTCTCAAGTGCAGTTCAACATTTAGCTGCCAAAAGTCTGTGCTAGGTGCTAGAAAGTACAGAAACACCAGTCTTTCAGGAGAGGAGGGAGTGGCTTTCGTAGAGGGAAGATACGAGATATGCAAAAAGAACTGTGATTTTTATTTCTTAAAAAAATACCAGTTTACATTTTCAATGCTGAAGGACTAGGAGGAAAGTTCTAAGCCCCATCTATATTCAGCAGTAACTGCAATCAAGCTCTTTCTTTAAGCAGTGCATGCCTTTTCCTCCAGTCGTGATGCAGAATTGAGGCTGTCTAGGTATTAGCTAAATGAATTGTAAGGGCTCTTCCAAATATTCTTTCTCTGTTAATTGCTGAGTTCAAAATATTTGTTTCTTGAATTGTTATAATGCGGTAGTTTTCACAAGTCTTTCACTGTAGACAGCATCTTATGTTACAATGCCAAGAACGGTTTTCAGCTCTTCTTTAACCAACACTTTTTAAGCCGCCTTTATAATACAGATAAAAGCCATGCAGCCAAAAGGAGAAAGAATGTNAAAATGTAGCCCCAGATTTCATTTTTTTTCCAGAGGGAATGTTTTCTGATTTAACGTCTATCTAAGCTTTTCGTTCAAGTAAAAATGAACTCTTAGCTCACAGAAGCTGCAGAATCCAGAACTGTTTTCTTAAGGTGCCATTATATAAATATTAGACTGTGATAATTAGAATAATGGAGTGCAATTTCCCTTTTCTTTTTGGTAAGGCATATGCTTTGAATTTAAAACTGCTGTTATGCTTGAGTGATCCTGAAGTAATGAGATTACAGTTCTGGGTGAAGATTATGTTGAAGTCATGGTGCTCTAAAATGAAAAAAAAAGGAATAGTTTTACATTGTTCTTTAGTCTTGGATTAATTTTTCTTTTTTTTTTTTCACTCTTACATGGGACAAAATATGACTACAGTAATTCATCTGATTATTCAGAATTACATACAGTAGATAGAGTCTTATTAGTAACAAGTGTTAAAATGTATGAAGTATTCATATAGTAGTACTGCTAATAATGGTAATAACAATCCCTATTTCTTAATGTCCCTCTCTGGGCCCTTCTTGGAATCTACCAACAATTTTTGGTCTGACTGATGAGCTGAATTGGCTCAGGAGACAGCCATGGCATTCAGTACGTCTCAAACGGGGGAGCATCTCCCAGCGGCAGAGGTGGCAAGAGTGAGGAGGATCAGGTACAGAGAGAAAGGAGAGGCCAAAGAGGAGGGGGGGAGAGAGAGAGCCTTGTGTCTCAGCAGCAGGGAGCTGTGAGATCAGCTCAGGTTCTCGTGCAACCTCATCCCAAGAGCTCGTGCTGTTGCCATGATCTAGAGCCATGGTTCCCAACCTTTTTGTGACCTCAAGATGACTGCCTCTTCTTCCTTGCAACTCTCCCTGTATCCAGGGGCAGATAGAAAGGAGAAACGGGTTGTCTGTGCTACCTCTAAAGAGCGGCCCTTTGCAAGGCTGTGTTAGATTCCCTATTAGAAATACTACTTTAGATCGCGTAGAAGCAGGGGCATGCATTAAAGGACCATGCTGTCCTTCAGTTACTCTTTAAACCTATGGAAGATATGGGAAGTAGAGAAAAAGCATTCCTATCAAGGTTTTGAATGGCTGAATTTTCTACTTTGTTGTCTGACACATTTACCAGGCCAACCTGATGTAATAAATGCCCCTTAGTCTAACAGAAAGCTGCAAAAATGTTTCAGTTGTAGATGAGGATGAATACATTGCAGAGAAAAAAAAGAGCTGTGCAATGGTGCTGTCACACCTGTTTTATCACCAGCTTTGCCTTACCAGTTGTGGCACGAGTGAGGGGTTGTCAGAACAGACGGGAGTTGCCAAGAATACTTAATGCTCTGTCATTTTCTCTTGATCCAGACCCATGCAGCGAAGAAGGGAGAGGGGTGATGGCTGAAAAACAGGAGTACTCTTGAGTCCTGAGAAATGCAGCCTCATCCTCCTGTCTTGTGGATTGATTTTCATGGTTAGAGAAAGGTACAAGTGCCGTACCTCCATTAAAATACATCTCTAAGCAAAATACATTCAATAGCATAAATCATTAACCACTATAAACAAATGACAAATAAAACAGCCTAATAGCAGAGGATGTTGGACACTTGTACTGCATTAAAATAGATCAGGTCTCAAGTGACTGAATTATGCTTTGTCAGGAAGAGAGGGATATCAATATTGTGAGGCAGACTCTAACCAGTCCAGATACCACAAAATAAATTCTCCTGCCAAGGACTGTGTCTCTAAGACTGTCTCTCAAGTAGTGTGGGGAAAGTGGAGAAAATTACATTGAGGATACTCCTAAGCTGCTCTCAAAATTTGCCTGTGCTATCTGCAGCATATCTTGGATGGTAATTTACATTGATGGATGTTGCTCAAGAGTCTTTTTAATATTGTCTTACATCCATGAGGTCATATTCCCTGGAAATGGCTTGCCAAAGGATGTTCAGTCTTCCATCAGTCCAGCCACATTTCACCACATTAAAACACGTTTGTCTGTAGAAATGGCACTGTGTTATGCAGATGACTTTTGCAGTCTCTCTAAGACTGATGCAGCTCCATTAATGTAAAAGCAGTTTCACTTGTGACTTTGGTGGAAGAAAGTTTTTCCCAAAGCTCCCGGTCACTATCTCTGCTCTGTTATTGAAAAGCTCCTATTGACTTAATGGCTGGCAGCACGTTTGGAGTTTGGTAAAATTTTAGACAGTCCATGCACAGCCCTTCCCACCAGGCCAAATTTTAGGCATGCTGCAAGAAGAGAGGAGAGGAGACTGGGGGAGAAGTAAGATGTTAAGGTGATGGGTACAATAAAATGAGGTTTAAGTTAATTCCTTTGTTACATATAGTACTGTGAGGAGTGTTTTTTAAAGATTTTCAATGAAGCAAGATGTGCTTAGTATCTTTTCTGATTGTGAAGTTGACCTAGGAAATTAAATTACATGGAAGCTGAGATGTCACTGCAGTATCTTTTTAGCGACTAAGCAGCTGAACTAGAAAACCAGGCTGACCGCACCTCCTTACCGTGCCCCGTTACCATCTTTAACGTTTTGAGTGCCACCGTGTGGTGAAATTATGCGATAATTTCTTTTTTAACTTAAAATCGTTTAAATCGGCACATGTCGCTATTTGACAACCTGGAGCATTCCACCCACTGGTGACCTCGTGTTATTAATTAATTATGCACTCTGCTTAGGTTTTCTTTCTCTTCTCCAAAACACACAGTGGTGCGATTTCTGTGGATACATTCCTAGCAGAACGAGGGCATCAAGTCCTGATAATGAAGACAAAGTAGGCTAAAGGTCAGGGTGTTATTGAAGGTCAAGCATTATAGAAGTTTAGAGAAATGCTTAGCCAGTATATGGAACTTAGTTGCTAGAATAGAGAGGCAGTAACCGCAAGCAGGATAAGATGATGACAATGAAATAACCAATGAGTGAGCGGGAGGCTTATATGCTTGTTGCGTAGACAATAGTAATGTACGAATCGGGAATCAGGAAAGTTTACGAGATTGTGTGTACGGGGTGTAGAAGGATATAAAAGCTGTATACAAAGATATAATAAAGGGCTTCTTGGTGATCATATTGATCATGTCTGGAGTCCGGTCTTCCGCAAGTGGTGACCCCGACGTGATACCTACAACGGGATAATGATTCGTGAAAAGGCGGAAGGGCTCGGCTGGTGAGGACGGAGTAGCTGGACTACCCNGGGTCTAAGGAGGCTGTCGCTTTAAGTTCGGCATGGAAACTCATTACCGTGGTACTCAAGGAGTTAAAAGCCCAACGATCGGTAGCCGCCTGTGCCACCGAAGCACTAGACCCGAAAAATGCCTACACAGAGGCTTTCCCGGCTGATGCAAAGGCGTTTTTTGGGGGGGGAGATGATTTGCTCGGTATTCCCACATTGCCATCAGCTCCTCCTGAAGAACAGGAAGCTGAGTCAAAAACAGATGCTGAAGAACAAAAAGCTGAGTCAAAAACAGACGAACCTATGATTACTGAAACAATATTTCCCCCTCCGCCTCTTATTCCACCTTTGCTAGAGACATTCTCTCCTGCTAGTGCGCAGACGATTAGAGAGGAATTGTGTAAGCAAAATCAAGAAACGCAAAAAATCATTCAGAAGTTGGATGACTTGCTTCCAACTCCATCCGGAGAGGGCTTGTCCGACGCAGACATATTGTTTTTATGAACTGAGTTGTCTCAGTATAACGCTGAAGCGCAAAAGTTAATAGACAGTTTGGCTTACTTGTCTGTGCGGGACAACGAGATTTTACCAGGACTGAAAGAGTTAACAGAGCAAATGGCAAAAGTCCGGGAAGCCCTTGATGGAGGCGGGTATGCAAGGAGGGAGGCTATCACTAACTGGGTCACAGGAGCAGGAAGGAATGCTAGGGAGGATAACCGAAGGGGAGCAGAGAGAATTAGAGTATTGGAACAGGGGATGTGATGAGAGCCAGGCGCGGCAAGCTCTGACCTCAGGGCCTGATCCTTAATCCACAGGATTCAGATAGGGACCCCCTGATCCGGTTCAACGGTGGCACG
>VYZW01005485.1:2178-15225 GCA_013401315.1 Balaeniceps rex
CAGTCCTGTTCCTGCTTCACACTGTTCACAGATACTGTAGGCTGGACAAAGGCTGCAAAGCAGAGAAGGCAGAAGGTTACCAAGAGGCAGACAAAGAATTAATGCACTAGAAAAAGACACTGAAGGATAATTAATCCTTACATTTCTGCAGGGAAACAACTCTGTATCATACTACCATTGCAAGCAGTGCCTGAGTGAAACAGAGGCTGGTTCTCTCACTTATACATCAATATTTAGAGCCATCTGGAATACCTAGATCAGTATCTCTCTTCTTGGCAAAACTGCAACACAGTTCTCACTTCCTTCTTGAATACACATTGAAAAAAAACGATGCTTCCTTTAGCACAAGTGACTAACAATTGTTGGTATAAAGGATAAAACATTATACTGAAATCCAACCCAGAAACAGCATCATACTTATGAAAATACAGAGAAGTCAACTGAAGTATTCAGGGATGCAAAGAAGATGGCTCCTGCAGGAACAGGACTGGTAAAAAACAGACTGTCAATTCCTGCCAGCAAGAAAAATGAACATCCAAGGAAAACCCCCTGTTGGCATTCCATTCACTGCTGCTGCCTAGTCCTAAAATACTTACCTTTACAGCAATTGCCTCATTCAAATAAAAACTTCACTTAAGACACTCATCAAAACCTATTCCATATTATTAAACTGACAACAGTGAGATCATTAAAAAAAGCATGACCTGCCTTAAGTCTCACTGACTGTCAGAACTAAATAAAGGACTATTACAGACTGGGGGTTATAAGTTTTGCTTTTTTATTTAGTTAACGTAAAGGAAAATGTTTCGTTCCAATTACTGCATGTTATATGCAAAAAAGGTAAAGAGTGTTTGAGAATATAGCAAGTGTTACAAAGTCCTCTCACTTTGTTTTAACAATCATGTTTCCTCAAAATAGTGTTAATCTTGCTCTTATGCAGATAAGGTCTAGTCACCACAGCAGAGAACATAAGCTGTTTGTGAGACACATACTAGAGATTCTGAAATGTACAGCATGCTGCAGGTTAGAAATCTAGAAGTCTACAGCACCAAGATAGTTCCTCAGACTCATTCACATGCCTTACGTTAGGCTTCCCACATTCCCATCTCTCATCATATTCTACCTGCACTGGTAGCGAACTCCAACAATTCGGGCCTGGCAGTTGCAGCAGGAGATCAGCCAGTCACACTGGTTGCCGTTCCCCGACTGGCTCTCTGAAGTTGGAGGTGCTGCTGTAATAGAGCTCTCGGAAAAATCTGGAGGCTGATTGTGAGGGACAAGCTTCTCATACAGCTTCTGTTCCAGTTTCTCAACTGTTTCCTTAACTACTTGTTCCCTGAACTGGGAAAAAAAAAAAAATTGAAGTAGTCATGGATGACACCTACCTATGCAGCTTCAAAAGTTGGATTACATTGTCCCAAGTCTCCCAACCCATAAGTCATAAAGCAGCTCAGAATCCAGTTCCCATCCCCCCAGCACATTCCAGATGAAATTAAACAAGTATCACCTTCCTCAAAGAGAATTTGTATTTTAGAAAATACCAGCCCATAGGTTTTAACAAGGCAAATGAAAAATCATATATTCATGTTTACAATATTAAGGTTCTTCCATAACCTTGCACAAAGGGAAGGAAACTAATCTCTGAGGCAATTAACACAACTCCCAACAAACCCCTCTGGAGTCTCTATCATTAAGTCCTGATTTTGTCCACCAGGGACGTTTTAAATACAACCATTAAGCTCCCCTATCTTTAGTTTGTAGAAAGAGGTGGCAAAGGAAGGGAGATGCTAGGAAAAAAAAAAAAAGCTTAAAGATAAATGCATGTACTATTGTACCACTGTACCTTTTAGTTTCAAGAACTCACTAGCCAATTCATTCTTGGCATTCATATCTAACTGCTTCTCAGTGATGATGATTAGCTGTTCAAAACAAGTTAACACTCACATAGTCTTAATCTATAGGTTATACTCATTGGCCTCCCTGAAAGTATTTTCTTAAACTGAACAATCAAGAAAAGCAAGGTCATCAAATGCTACGCTTCAAATCTCAGGAAACCCTAAGTATTACCCTCCTGAAACTGGTCAAACAGGAGTCTCCAAAAGCAACACCATATTTCATGCTCTCTCTCATCATGAGTGCCCTGAAGTTCCTCTATCTGGAGCGCAACAAGGATTCTAGTGTGGGAGCTACTTAAAACTACACTCAAACCGATTAAATGCATAAACCAAACAATCCATTTTTGACAAGAAGTGGCATATATAAAACTTTTTTTTAAGTTAACATCTACACTGTACAGTCATAGTTAAGACATCTAGTTTCCATTTATCACCACAAAAGCAAAGTGATTAGATGCCTAAATGCCCTTTAAGATCCTGGTCACAAGTACCAAGAGCAAGTGTGATCAGATGTATAGAGTTAGGCATCACAGGTATCTTTTCCATCCACAGCCTCTTATGTATTGCTTTAAGAATACTAAAATTCAGAAGAAAACACTTACTGTTTCCAAGTAGCTAGTAAACCATCCTGGAGGATTTTCATTTGTTCTTCCTGTTCTAGTGTGATTTAAGTTTTGCTGGGGGAAAACACCAAACAAAACAAACACACCACAAAAATAAGTCACAAACCTTAAGTATGCAAAGCTGCAAAAAAACCTCAATACAGCAAGTTAACCACTTTCAAATAGCTCTCCCCTCAAGTGTCTTTGAAGGAAAAAAAAAAAAAAAAAAGAATCCATGAGGTGCACCTAACAGGNCAAGTTCTTCAGAAAACAGTGGAAAAGCAACACAAGGAACCCACTGACATTTTCCTGAAAGGTTTTTGCCTTATTAGCATTTGAGTGTAATTACACATCAAAGCCAAAGAAATCAAGTCAACCAGAAGTTACTAGATGGCAATCTGGGCTTCAGGACACCAATTACTTTGTTTATCAAAATACTTAATGGTCAACATGAAAGAATCTGTATTTCTAAATGCAGCATCAAAGTATCCTCTTGAAGACATTCAAATAATTTTGTGATCTTCAATGGGTGCAGGTAGCTGAAAATGAAGACCAACTTCTGAACTCAGAGTTTTTATGTATGGGTAAAGATGACTATCAGTCTATAAAGCGAATTACATTTATGAATTGTTTTAATGAATATATAATCCAGCTCTGCACCCTACCTGAATGGTCAGCTCCTTTTCATTTTTTAAGTCTTCTTCTAACCCCTGAGCTGGCATGGAATACTGTAAAAAAGGTTTCTTCTCGTCTTTAAGAGGTGCCAACTTTTCTGTCACAGTTTTTTCATGTAGTTGCAAAGAACAAGAATACAAAGTTTCTTTTGGGGAAGAGTTTTCTTCATACACATTCATCTGAAGTTGATTTCCTTGTTTAGCTGCAATCTAAATAAACAGCACATACATACACCATATTTACTCCACTTACAACCAACATACAAAATCCTGTAAAAATACAGCACTACACTACACTAGAGAGCTTGCGGAAAGACTAACACGCACAAAAAGAAAAACTGAGTGAAACGCCAAGGTACAATCAGCTGATAGTCTATTCTGCCTTTCTTAAAGGTTACCAATACACTTCCTAAAAAAGTTTATTATAAGCAAAAGGTTCATTATGCAGATATACTGCAGGAAGTTTTCAATCCACAATAAAGCTGTTCACATGAGCCAGTAAACAACAGAGATTCTGTCCAGGAACTTAGAGTAAATTTTAATCTATGATTATTTTCAAATTATTACCAGACTTGAAATTCAGACCATGAGCAAAAAGTTCTTGAAAGCATTAGTATTGTACAACTGGAATTTAAAGGAATGCAATTCTTATTTTGTCCAAGTAAAATTAACTGCTTATAAAGTAACTAAGCATTGATACCAATTAACGTTATTGCCAGAGAGTACAACGTTAGAGTCTACGCGGCAAGAATTTAAAGGGATGCCATTAGAGCCCCGTATCTCCAGACACGGGATTACCATTTAAGTGTTTGAGAAAGCCAGTCATTTAACCATTAATTGGCTGCTCAGGGCCCTGAATCACAACTACCTATTCAACTAATTTATACAAACACCAAGATAGCCTGGATGGAAGAAAATTGTAGCAAAACATTCAAACTAGCATCCAAAGCTAGAAAACTAAGCTATTCTGATTTCCATGGGCCAGGTAATGATGTTTTTTTCTCAGCTACACCAATTTTAATTGGAGAAGGATTAATATATTGAAAAAAATCAAAGAGAGCATTTACCTTCAGAGCTTCTTCATATTCCTCTGAAGAAAAAAGGAAAGAAATGTGAATTTTCCCTGTCTTAAACAATAGACGTAAGTTTAGCACATAGTATTTAGGGACCCTTACATCAAGGAGTGTCTCCCATACCTTCTGTAAATTCTTTTAAAATAGTGCTACTGAAGGAAAAAGTTTTATATACGGCAACAAGCAAACGTATTCTCGCAGCCTAGAGACTTAACATTCCATTAATTTAGTCATTTCCAATTTGTTCCTATGGATCAAAAACTCCTTCCTTTGGGAAGAATTTGATGCCCAACCATACATAAAATCCAAAAATCAAAAAGCAAGCATTCTCAACCGGTTCTCCAAAACCAGGAACAACAGTTGGGGTCTGTTTACTGATTTCACTTCAGTAAAGTAGCAGCTCACCTTTGCTATTCACAGAGACCTGCAAAGAGAAATAATAGTGAGTAATAGCCACCGATAGATTTTTGTAATTCTCTTAAAATTAACATGCTTTCAGAATAAATGTACTTTTATTTCAGAATTTCTAAAATACCACTCCTTCGGATATTTGTTATTGCTGCCATGTTTAATCATTAATCAATGTTGTGGTGTTCTGGAGTGGACCATGTTCTTTATTGCACAATAAGCGAGGTCTCTGGCACCTACTAGCATCCAGAACAACTGTGGTCTTGCCTACCGGAAGTAAGCTGGCGCCAGTACCACTGGGTTCACTATCCAAGTACACACAGGTCGGACCCAGTTGCTTTTAATGCCCAATAGGAAACACTTAACTGTTCTTTTGATTTAGATACAACCCAAGCCCATCTTCTACAGGTGCTCATTTATCAATTTTGCACATAGAAGTTACTAATACAAGAAGCTATTTAATCACTACAGCATTGCATGATTCTGAACAATGTTTACTCTACCAGTATTTGAAAAAGATCTTTAGCAGATGCATCTATACATTTATATAGATACAGGCTGGAAAATAAGGGGAGAATCTTTCCCTGAAATGTTGCTGGAAGCATCCTGACATTTCCCCTTAGGGGAAAGAAAACCAATAAAAACAAAGATCCCCATCTCTGCAATTTAGTAGAGCTACAAACTAAGTAGTGGAACACGGAGTTCACAAAAGTTATGTTCTGTTTGAGAGCTACATTCTACTCTAAATCTCTAGATAAACAGAAAGAATATGAGAGGGTGAGGTTACGTAAAGCAGGAAGTTACTCAACAAGGACAAATAGAAGTAACCAATTTGTTTTCCGAGTCAGTAATCTGCTTGGAGATTATAGCATTTGCATAAAACAAGCAGAGGATTTGAGTACACCAGATCACTGAAGTAAACGTATGCTAATGACAGGGGACCTACATTTTTCAGAGGAAGGAGTACAGATTGAAGAGACAGGGCTTTACCACAGCTGCAAACACAAATAGCTTATAACTACCTTATTCTGATAAAATGAAAAATAAAAAAGTCCCTCAACAGAAGCATCTCTCCCTCAGAGCACATAGAACCGCTGGCTGTTTCTATGGGGTGGGGAAAGACAGTAGCTTCTAAAAAAATATTTTAAAATAAATATGCTACATTAAGAGTGAAACCATAAGACTAATAGCTATTTTCTTATCAAAGCGGCAAAAACATCACCTCTGATCCACGTAACAGAAACTCCTCAAGGACCCACTACAAATTATCAAGAGGCAGAAAGGTTCACACCAGTCATATTTTGGTAGACTTGTTGGGAGGGTGGGGGGTATTTTACCTCATCATTATCCTCATCAATGTATTTGATCTGAACATTGTCCAGGTCAAATGAAACTTTAACCTGTAGGGAAAAAAGAACACAAAACCACAATGAGACAGGACCACAGATGTTTTCAGTTAATCTCTATTATTAACAGGGAAAAATGTTTTAACCCTTCCACCCCTCCCTTCAGTTTCTCAGTTGAAATAAACACTGTTTTACAAAATCCATTCTTCTGGAGTTGAACAACTCTCCCCAGTGCCTTGCCTCCAACCTCTACTATCTTGCTATAATGAAAAGAAAAAATTCATTTCTTTTATGTTTCACCTTCCCTAGTTAATGTTTACCCCAAAATAAATAGTAATAACCTTTCCATTACTTTCCAAACTAGCTCAGGGTTAACAAACTCAGTCATGGTAAACATTACAATACACAAAGGCTAAAGCCAGCAATCAATGAATGCTAGCTTTTACATTAAAAAGCACCAGGAAGACAGCTCACACACGTGAGGAGCCTTTTTTCCACAAACCTATTTCTGTTTTGAGAAACTAGGATTAATTCAAGAACTAAAGAGAGCAAAGTATCTCATTCTACTACTCACTGGCTGATGCACTGTATTTTTGAAAATATAAATGCACTGTAGGGATCAGAATTAGGAGAATAAAGCTGAGCAGCTATTTTGTATTTTGCACTAACAGGGCAGAACGAACAAATGAACCATAAATGAAGACAGTTGTTTCCCGATGTTGCGTAACAGTCTTTGAGGCTCATGTGCATTTTTGTATCATTTACCTATATAAGCTGTATTTTTCTTGCCAGAAATTCTCTCTGAAAAACTGCTATATCTGAGACACATTCTGCTAGCCTGGACCTAACAGAAGAACGCTAGCAGCTTTAGAAGACAGCACATGGCTGGGACTTGCATAGCACCACAAGAGCACAATGACATAGCTACATACATTCTGCAATGAATGCGCTACAGGCAGGTTCTTCCAGTGATATATCCCAAACTAATTTTGGGAGCGCAGCGAGAGAACCAACTCAGCTTGTCAAGAAGAAACTGTGGTCTGTATCTACATTGTTCAGTACCACAAACTGCTCCCCTAAAACTCAAACTAGAACCAGAGATCAGGTTATCCCTTATAAACACCAGACACGTTTAATAATACATTACAACACAGGAATGACACAGTTTAACTGATACTACCTTGAAACAGTAATTCACACGACATAGCGCAGGGACACCGAGTGGTACTACCTTGGTTAGAAAAACATGATTGTAATAGAACACCACACCTTGAACAAACACACCCTCACGCTCAGACTATTTAAGATTAAGGGCAACACCATGCGTGCATAGCAATCTGCTCCCAGCTTTGGTGTGAGAAGGATCCTGACTAGTTCAGACATTCCTGCAGGGTCTGCTTGCCACCACATATTTTAAGCCTGAACTAGGGCCTCTTCTAGAAGACTGAAATACAATTAGTGAAGATAATGCAGTTTTAACTTTGAATTTGAGTAATTCACAATGCAAGAACCTCCTACAAGGCACATCAGAAAACATTAGCTAAAAAAAGAACTGAAAGAGAGACAATAAAGTATTGGCAGGATCTCTTAAGATGCAACTTTGAGTGTAAGCTAAAAAAACAGAACAGTTGCTACAGAATTAAAAAAGGAAAAAAAAAAAATCACTCCAACTTCATGATAACCAAGGGAATCCTTACTACACAGTGTCAACCTCGGCCAATACAGGAACTTTCTCTAAATAGCACAGGAAATAAACTTCCAAACAAAAACTATTCAATATACCAAGTGCATGATGTACAGACCTTCATAAGCAACTGTCTATGCATGCATGGTCCACTAACAAAAACAGTTATACCCAAACTAGCACACGCAAAGCACCAGGAAGCGAGAAACAAAAAAACGTATGTTAGTGACTCAGTACCTCAGAGAGCAAAGGTAAATCTTCAGGAAAATGTTCTATCGGCAACAGAAGAGTGTTACTTCACCATATCTACTCGAATGAGTAAACGAATAGGATAAAAGGTACAGACTGTACTTTATAGGGGTGCAGTGCCAAAACCAAGTATCCATAACTGTGGAAAAGAGCAAAGCACACAGCTAAGGCCAGCTGCTCACACAGAAAAACAAGCTGCCCATAAGCAGCTTTATCGAAACCAGGCTTTTCACGCCACTGTAAGTATAGAACAGGAGCGAAAGTTACTGCTAACGCTAGAAGAAAAACTGAGACCGCATCAGAACAAAACACCAGTTCTAACAGCCTGTGAAATGGGGGACACGGCTTCGGAAGCCGAGAGAGAAGATTCCGGGCCCTCGGAGAGGCGCTCACACTGCCAGCGCCTCACCGAGACAGCTCCCCACGGCTGCGGCACCGCGGCTACGGCAGCGCTGCCCCGCGGCGGGCCCTCCGCTCTGCCTCCTGAGGCGAGGCAGGACAGGCAGCGCTCACCATGGCCTCCACATCCGCCCACGTCGTGTGCGCCGAGTCTGACACCAGGAAACTCTGGGTCTCGCCCCGACAGGCGACGCGGAGGTTCACCTGCGGCTCCATGCCGCGCTCCCGGGGAGGCAAGCGAAGCCCTGTCAGGCCCGACAATCCTAACATGGCGGACCGATCGCGGCCAGCCCCGCGCCCTCCGCGCGATACTATTGGTGGTCCCGCCTGCCACTCATCCTCCCCACAGCCCTGGTTGGCCGGCGGGAGCGGGGCCAGACGCTGTGGAACCACAACAATAAACACAGCCGGGCAGCGCGCGGGCGGGGGCGGGGTCGCCGCCTACAGACGCGCACTTCCGCCTCTACACCTCGGCTCCCACAGGGCGCGCTCTGCGGAAATCCGTGAGGCGGGGTCAATCGGCAGCGGAAGAGCCAATCAGCAACGTCCGCCCCGGCACCGCCCTGCCGTGGCAGGGGCGGGAGTGTCACGCGCCAGGAAGGAGCTAATAAGAGGACGCCTCTCGGCCCACGTGCCGTGACCTGGGTGTGGGATTGGCTGCTCGGGTGCGCCGCGTCCCGGGGCGGTGGAAAGGGCGCGAAATGCGATGCTGCAGGGCGGCTCCTGAGGGCGGGTGAGCGGCCCCGGGCCGGCGGCTGCCGCTTGCCTCGGCCTCTGCCTCGGCAGCCCGCACCAGCAGCCACCGGCTCTCCCCGCGGCTCTCTCTCCGGGCGGCCGGAGTGCGGGGAGCTGGGTGCTGGGCCGCTTTCCTTCGGCCTGCTGATAGGCCTCGCTGCAGGACCCGTCCCACCTCCCGAGCTGCCGCCGCGTCAAGGTCGAGTGGTTTCGCGTTGTTTTCAGGATTTGCGGTACTTGCTGTAGGGTCTTACCTGTGCTGGTTGGTGCGGGCAGTTCCCAGCGCCCTTTGCGTAAGCATGTCTGGTGTCTCCTTTACATACTTTTCTACCTAGAAAACTCCCTTTTTTTCGTTGTTATGCTTCTGTGTGCCCTTGCTGAGTTTCTGTTGAGTGCTACTTCTGTAAACCCTTTCAGTTTGCCCCTTTGACTACAAGAGACTTGACAGGTTTTAAGTGTAAACGTTCAGAGTAAGAACTCCACCAATGCTGTAAAGCCTCTCTCAAGAAATAGTAACCAAGTATTCGAGACTGTTCAGCATGTTATAGAAAAACCATACAGGAGAAAACATGGTCAGGGGATGCAACAGATCAGAAACAAAGCTGATTACTTTTTTTTTTTTTCCTGTAGAGTGTTTTTGGATGTGAAGGATGGACTTCTCGGTGATTGCTATTGGAGATGTACAAAATGTGCTTTCAGCTATGCAGAAGAACTTGGAGTGCCCGATATGGTATGCCAGGAGATAATACTCTATATTAGTATAGTTAATACTCTATATTAGTATAGTTTAATGAGCCTTTTGTTTTTCACTCTTCCTTTCTTTTCAAATGCTTTGTCAGTTCTGTGGGTTATCGGAAAGCAAAAAGAATTGTATTTTAAGGCTAAGTATATTGATGTTTTGTAAGGCTCAAGTGAGAAAGTGCAAGACAGAACCTGTAGTTTGCTCTTATGTTCTAGTAAATTTTGCTTTTCCTATTAAAACCTAAATGTGTCAGTCTAACCAGTTAGGAAAAAAATGCAACTGATTGGATTAGAGTATTGTTTGTAAAGCACGCTGGATCTTTGTCCTTTCTCTTTAAAAGGTAAGTGAGGTCTGTAGTCCTTTAATGCAAACAAATACTGAAATAGCATAGATTGTAGTTAAAGCCTAGATATCTAGAATGTCTGATGGGTTTTTGAAAGACTCTTACTTCCATTGAACCAGACTGCTGAAGTTTATTTCATCTATGGTGGCAAACGTTTTTAAATCCTTACATTTTAAATCCATTTGGAAAGATTTTACTTTACTGCCATAGGAAAACCAAAATAATTTCTGTGTTGGTAATAACATCTATTACAAAGGCACAGAGCACAAAGCATAGAATGTCTGTAGCGTTACACAGAAAAAAACTTGCATCCAAAGTTTTCTAAAGAGGCAGCATGCTTTTTGCTGAGGTATTGTCGTTGGATGGTTGGCTGGGTTAGTCACTGGTGTTAACAATGTTACAAGAGCTAGAATAGGAGCTATTTCCTACATTTGCTGTTCTTTATTGCATGTGGAACTTGATGGAATAATGAAACACCTCAGAAAGTGATTTTACAGAGTCTGGTACTGCCAAGTGATAGGAGGAAGCTGACTCCAACATGGAATGGAGATTTTCAATGCCTATTTTTTTTGTATTTGTGCAATAAAGATCATGGAAGTGTGTACTGGTTAGCTTAAATAGCAATACACGTTGTGAATGGCAGTTCAAAACCAGGATTTTAATGCACCGAGCAGTTTTGTTGGTAATTATTAAATGGGCAGAAGGCTGTGAATATGGTGAGGTTGGGCCTGTCTCACTTTATTTCCATGTGTGAAATTAAGGCATAAAGGTATAATATTTTTTTTATTATGGCAAATTAAAATATTAAAACATCCCAAAATATGAATGAATGAGATTGGGGAATGAATAATGCATGCAAAAGTAATGCTGAGGCTGCTTTTGGCTCTTGGTGTATATTTTGCTATAGGCACAAGTCAGACTGTTCTGCAATAATAGCATCATATTTGTTTTGGCTGTTTTCATCCAAGTTATGTTGTTGTGGCTGTTTAATTGGAATCATTATATAAAATTTTTTACAAACTACTAGGGTGTAGACATGACACAATCGTAGAGAGGCTTCCTGATGTACATACACAGTCTGTGAAACTCGTGAAACCTTTCTTATGTAGCTAGGGTTTGTAACACAGTGTATGCCTAAATTAGAGCAGTATTTTTTAAAATGATTTTAATATGTGTTCAAGGTAGACAAGTAAATTGGTTAGAGCTTTTCTGAAAGCCCTAGTATCAAGTTAAATGTTAATATTCACACTGTGCTAGACAGGAATGGGTTTAGAATAGAAAACCAGGGGAAAAAAGGAATAACTTAAGTATTTATTTGTGTTGACACACCTGTGTATTTGGTTTATACAAACATAGTAAGAGTTCAGTGGGCTCCTGAACCCAACAGAACTACACTGTCCTTTCCTCTTGTCATGGGAGGTCAGTGTTGAAAAAGAAGACATTAGTGTCCTAACACCAAGTTTCCTGCCCTGCTGAACTGGCATTTCCAGAAAATGCTGTCTTTTTGCCAGAGGCAGACAAAGATTGTGAAGAGCTAGTAGATATGTATATAGCACATAATGACAGTATTTGTTACTGTACCTGGTTCTCAAATGAAAAATGGTCAAATGTGTCCTACTTCTCTTCCCCACCAAGATTTTTTTTTAATTTTTTTTTTACTTCAGAAAAGTGACCATATTTCTGAATCTTATTTCATTGCTCCTATTTTATATGTAACTTCTGTGTTGTTTTCCTTCATTTTTCTTTTTGTAGCTTGGATGTGGTAAAAGAGCCAGTCTCAACAAAATGCGACCACATATTCTGCAGGTAGGTTTGAAAACTTGTAATTGCGGTGCTTAGTCGATCTGTTCTTATTCTCCATGAATACTTCTTTTCTTTAGTGCTAATGATGTATACTGTGTTTTGATAACTTAATGTGTAGCTATTTTAGGGGAAAAATCAATTCTGAATAAGAAATAACTGCAGTTTCACAGATGTGTCAAAGGGGATTGATTAATTCATCATAACAGCAGAACAAGAATACAGGCATTCATCTTGATAATGAAGGATTTCTACTAAGTGGTGCACGCCTAGGCTCATTTTTAAAGAAAATAAAAACCTCCCTTTTGTTCCCATTGTGATTATTCTTTTTTCGAAGGTTCTGCATGTTCCAACTCCTCAGCAAAAAGAAAAAAGGTGTGATACAGTGTCCTCTGTGCAAGACTGAAGTTACCAAGAGGTAATGCATCTTTGCAAGCAGGCTTGAGGATGAGAAGTTTGAACTCTAAGGAAAAGTTAATCATTGCGTTAAAAAGATCTTAGCAGAAAGACTGAAATAAATGAGAAAAGGTGGTTATTCAGTAAACTGTCAGTTTCTAAAGGAGTAACTCTTTAGTGCCTTACCTCAATATAAACTTTTTTTCAAGTGATCACAGATGAAGACACCATTCTTAGCAAATGTTTGTCCTATCAAGTATAGACTGTATTATTGTTCAATCATTACAACTAGTTTCTCTGTGCTACACCTACATGAGGAAAAATATGAAATTTTCACTTTGTGATAGTTTTGATTCCTGTAGAAATGGTTGTTTTGGGGAATTGAGTTGTTATTCCCTGGCAACAATTTCTCATTGTGTCATCTTCCACTGTGCAGTTTTACTCTTTTTCTTTTTTTTCTTTTTTTTTTTTTTTTTTTTTTTTTTTTTTGTTCAGCCTAAATTCTAGGAGAGCTAGTAGTAGTTTACCCATAGATCTGTCTTAAAACAACTCACATGGTGATGTAATTTCAGAAGTCTGAAAGAAAATTCCAGATTTAAGCAACTAATTGAAGGATTGTTGGAAACTATCCATGCGTTTGAGCTTGACACTGGAGTAAAGTGTAAGTGTTGTGAATGTACACCCACCACTTTTTTTTTTTT
>VYZW01005503.1:0-66502 GCA_013401315.1 Balaeniceps rex
CGGCGGCGGCGGGGGCGGAGCGGGGCGGGATCTGCGCGGCACATGCGCCGCCCGCCGAGGGCCGGGGGGGAAGCGGAGGGGGGGATGCCGAGGCTGGGGTGGGGGATGCTCGGGGGGCAGCAGCGGGCACCCGAAGAATGCGCTGGGATGCCGGGGCCGGGGGCAGGCCCGGTGCTGCTCGGGGATGCTCCGGGAGCTGCTGGGGGGCGTGTCGGGGAGCAGCTCCTGCAGCCCCAGGGCTGCAGTGGAGGGAGCCCCGAGGGATGCTTGGGGATGCTGGGACTGGGGTGCAGCCCCGCTGGTGGGGGCAGCACCGGGGTTTGCTCACAGGGCAGCAGAGGAATCCCAAGGGATGCTCTTGGGGTGTTGGGTGGGGAGCCCCGTTGTGCACTCAGGGATGCTGGGCCTGGGGTCAGCAATGGGAGCGCTATGGGATGCTCAGGGGCAGCCCCCAGCTCACTGGAGGTGCTGGGGGGATGCTGCCTCCAGGCCAGGGCTCCGTTTAGCCTCTCTCCAAGGGCTGTTTGACCCCCACTGCCTTCCTCACCTGGGGAAGGTGCACGCCTAGGTGTGCTGCAGGCAACCACCTTGGTGCAGGTTTAAGTTTAACACCCTCCGGGGTGATTATATGGCAGCTCTGAGACATCTTGCGGCACTTGATTACTGTAGAGCCGTGGGAAACACACGGCCTGCCAGCAGATGAGCCCTTCCCTGTAGCCATCCCGAGGCCCCCATCCCCAGCCTCCTGGGATCTGGGGGGCCAGGCTGAGCCCTGACACACTGAGCTGCACCGAGCAGTGAAATGAAGCTCAGTTGGGGTGAGGGCCTGAGCTGCCTATTCCCCCTCCTGCCAGAAAAGCAGCCTGGATCCCCCGCCGGCACTGCCCTGGCAGCACCGCGCTGCTCTGGCCGGCGCTGGTCAAGAGCCACCCATAAGGAAACGATTATGGCTCAGCACTCTGGCAGCCGGCTGGAATTTCTCCCCATAAACCCCATCCCTCAGCATGGAAAGAGGCCGCTCAGCAGCAGTAAGCCCGGCAGGAGTGATGGGCAGAGCCCTGGGACCGGCAGCAGACCTGGCCCATGCCAGCCGTGTCCTGGCAGGGGTTGGGGACAGGCAACAGGGACCCCCCCGGGCACCCCAAGCGGTTGGTGGGCTGGGGAAGCCACCACTCACCCATCCTAAAGGGTCGGCTGTTAAAATTAACCTGCCGTGACCGGGTTTGGAAAGCTCTTTCCTGGGAATGACAGGAATGTCTTTATCCTGGCCAAAGCAGTGCCGGTGTGGGGCTGTTCGGGGAACCCACTGCCAGAGCCCAGCTCTGCTGTAAACAGGCCACGAGCCGTAAAAACTCCACAAATTCCTCCAACCCCCCCTTCCCCGGGATCAGGTGAGGGCCTGAAATGCACTGGGGATGCAACGGCAACCCCCCAAACCACAGCAGCCCGGCACGTGCTGGTGGTGACGGTCCCTTGGCGCCGTGGGATGGGGCAAAGGCAGCGCCGGCGGCTGCTCTGGGCCAGGAAAATGCCTGTCACTGCGCTGTGGTTTCATGACCGTGGCCTGGAAGAATTTCGGCGGTGTTTTTCTTTCCTGCTGGGAAGAGGAGCAGGCAGAGAAGCCCTGATTGCTGGCAAGCCAACGTGGCAGGACTGGGCCAGCCCTGGGCTCGGGGTCGACCAAAATGCTCCATGCCATCCCCTGCCCTTGCCGGGTTTTTGGCTCTCCTTGGGGCTGGATCCACGAGGATGGGGAGCCCAGCTACCAGGAATGGCCTGCTCTGCATTGCTTGTTTATTTTATCGTGGGGAGCTTAACGTAGGAACAAAGAATTGAGTTCGGCGTTGGGTGTGATGGGGGTCTCCGCTGCTCCCTGTGCCCCCAGTGTCGGCTGGGAGCTAAGGCTGCGGTTGCTGTCCATGCCAAGAGCTGGAGGATCGGGGAGGGTGCGTGGACGCAGGGAGGGGACTGAGTGCCACGCACAGGAGTGTGAGTCCCTGGGCGAGATGCTGCCGGCAGCCTCCGGCACAGCCTTGGAGCCAGAGTGTGGAAGCCAGGGTGGCGAGAGGCAGCCGGCAGCCCTGCGTGCTTGCTTTCCAGGGCGGGAGGCCAGGGGTTGCTCCCGTCTTCCCTTCCCCTCCGGTCTCGCTGGCAGGAGGCTGGGCGCTCAGCTGACAGTCACGGGGAAGGCATTAGCAAAGCAAAGGGGAGTCTCCTCACCCTATTGCAAGGGAAGATGAGGTATTTTCCCCTGGCCCTCTCCTCCTGCAACCCTTCCCCATGTCCCCGCATCGCCCAAGGGAGAAGCTGGGCACAGCCTAGGGGTCCCCCACCATCCGCACACACAGCAGGGAGGAAAAGCAGCTCTGCGCTGAGCGCTCCACCCATCTCCCTCTGCCATTAAACCCACTGCATCCTCTGGTGGCCAGCAACCGGTGTCCCCGTCCCCTGGTCCGTGTCCCCTGGTCCCTGCCCCAGCAACCGTGCACACCCGTGGCTGCCGCGGGGATGCTCAGAGGACCACCCGCCGGTCCAGCTGCTCTGCCCGCCCGGCTCGCTGGTGCCGCGCTTCCAGGTGCTTGTTTTGGACCTTCTCAAAGTGCTGCAGCAGCTCTGTGTAGTCTATGTTGGAGGCTGTCGTCCTCTTGAAGCTGGCATTCAGTTTGGTGCTGTCCCTGTGGGGAGGGAGCAGACAGTGAGGGCAGGAAGGGGCAGGAGATGCCCGTACCCTGGGCATCCATCACAGGCAGCACCAAGGGCTTGTCCTGAAGAAGGCAAGCCCAGCACACCCTGGTGACGCTGGTGCCCCATTAAAACCCCCAAAGCCCTGTTTCCCTCCCCCAAAGGCATGAGACAGAGACCAAGAAGTCCTGGGATAGGAGAGAGGGGACAAGGGGCATCTGCCTCAGCACCTTGGCCCCACAGGGGAGGTTTAACCCCTCCGACATGGATGTTCCCCTCTGTCCCAACCCATTCCAGCCAAAACCAGCAAGACTGGCCAGAAAGGATGCTGACGCCACATGCCTCAGTTTCCCTGCCTAGTTTTAGGAGCAAGCAAAAAATATCTGTGTGCTTTGGCAGGGAGGAGGACTGGTGGCAGCGGGGACAGCCCCGGGGGATGAGCACGCGGGGCTCCGGCCCCGGGTGCTCATCCCTCAGAACTGTCCCCATGCAAGGGAGGGGGGGACCAGCCATGGGAAGCCCATCGGGGAACACAGGGGAGCCCATGGGAGGATGGCAGGCAGCTCTCGAGGCCCTGGCATCCCCCTGGGGAGGGGGCAGCTGGGGCTGGCCTGTTATGAAAGCCGGCTTCGGTGTTTGAAGGAATGTAGGTCAGAGTTAATCAGATGCTCACGCCGTCTGACAGCTCTGTTTGCTCGAAAAAACCCCGCTGCCGGGGCCAAGGAGGGGGGAAAAAAGGAGGGAAGGAAGCACATGCAGCCCCTCATCCTCCCCCCCAATTAAAATCAGTGCTGGTTTGTGGGTACGAGCTCAGTGCTGGAGGCTGCAAGGGATAAAAGCCAGCCCAGGGGAGCTGTTAAAAGCCAAGGAGTGGTGGCGGTGGGGGGTTAATTCAGAAACCTGCCCATCTTGGGAGCTCTTCTTTTTGTTCCCAGGGCTTTGCAAAAGCAGACCCAGCTTTAAAAACGACCCTCCCTGCTCATTAGCTGAGGGTTGGAGAGCAAATCCCCCCACTGGTGTCTAACGAGCCAGGCGGGCAGCACCCCTGGGCAGGGAGCATGAGGATTTCAGCTGGTCCCCAGGGAGATGCTGCCCTTGCACATCGCTGCTCATGGCTCCCTGAAGGCCAGGGGTGGGGATGGAGAAGCAAGCCCCAGGCATGGGTGACGGGATCCTTTTGGGTGCTGGGAAGGCTGTCCGGGCTGGGGCAGGGGGGACACGGACACACGCTTTGGGAGCACCCCTGGCTGCCGGCGTCTCTCTCCGTAAACCTCCTTCCCGGCTCTGCTCGTTTCCATGGCGATCCCACAAGTGAAATTTTCCATCCCGGATGCCAAATGCCTGTGGATGAGGCACAGCCCTCCCAGGGTTACCAAATATAGACACAAAAAAACCCCTGAGCCAACACTCCCGGCCACGGGGCAAGGAGCAGCCACGGCTGCAAAGGAGCCGGGGGGCGAAAGAGCATGGGGCTGACCCCGGGATCGCGGGGATGCTCGGCCGCGGGGGGACGGCTGGTCCGGCCCCGATGCCAATGCTGGGGGTCTGTCCCCATGGCACTTACGCATTCTGCATGAGCTCTGGGTTGGGCACGCACTGCAGGCGGTGGGAGAGGAGCTGGAAGGCGCTGCTCTGGGGCAGCAGCATCAGCAAGCCATAGAGAGCCTTGATCAGGTAGGGGTTGTTCTTCACGTCCAGCAGCTGCAGGCGGAGATCTGGAAGAGGAGAGGAAGAGGATGGGCAGGCAGGTAAAATGATTTTGCCTCCAGCCCCAATAGCATGTTCCTCCCAACCCATCTGATGGTCCTGGGGAGGCTGTAAGCCTCTGCCAGCCAACCGGAGGGGCACCGGCATGGCACCACCAGCCTCTCCCCTTGCATTAACTCATCCATCTTTGTGTCCCACGCATGCCAGAAGCCCCTCTCCTCACCACAGCCCCCAGCTGCCAGCTAGGGAAGGGGGCAGAAGGCTCCCCGGTCTCCCATCCCTGCTGCCACTCATCCCTGAGCCCATCCATGCTGTCTGCCTGAGGACACGTGCAACATGAGATTGCTCCTCAGCTTCTGCGGAATTAGCAGAAATACCCCCCTGAGGCATCACACATCAGGCGGGCTGGGTGACACCTTCCTGGGGACTCTCGGGAGCAGAAGGGATTCTCTCCGCTCAGCCCTGATGGTTATGTGTGCTGGGCCATGGTGCTGCTCAGCAGAGGGGAAACCACCTTCCTGCTCCATCCCTCATGGTGCTCAGGGGTAGAAGGGCCTTCTGGAGCCCTACAGACAACTGAGGTCCCACCTGGGGCAGCCCAGGGCATGGGGCGAGAGGTCCCCGCCCCAGCATCTCACCTCCTGGTTGTCACTAGCATCTCTGATGTCTCCCTGCAAAGGGACCCACGCCCAGGGGTGCTGCTCTATGGGGGGCATGTCTGTCCCTCACCCCAAGACTTGGAGATTAAGGTGAGTGGGATGGGGAACCCTCAAGGAATCATTCCCACCTTGCATGGTGGGAAGGAAAGTCATCCTTGGGATGAAGCACAGGGCATCACGGGAGGAAGCATGACCGAGGGCCAGCCCACATCTCCATTGCCTGGCTGCTCTAACCCTCTTCCCTCAAATATTCCCCCAAACATTCCTCCAAATATTCCCCCAAATAGCCCTGGACCTACACAGTCACCTCCCAAAGTCCTTTCTGGGACATTTCCCAATGCCCCCAGCGCCCAGTTCCACCACCAGGGAGAAGAAGCCCAGGGACAGACAAACACCATCACAAGAACCCCCACTGTGGCCACAGGTCACCCTGCCATGTCCTCCCCTCCCCATCCCGGCTCCCACTGCCATGTCCCCAAGCCCCTGACCAGGCCCTGGCTGCGTTACCAAACTGGGGGGACACATTCCTGGGGCTGGGGGGCCAGATCTGGAAACAGAAGCAGCTATGGTTTTTTAGGGCTTATTCTCCTATTCCAGAAAAAAAACCCCACCTTTTTTCCTGCTCAGGGCCCCAGCAGCGCCTGCGATGCAACCCACATCTCCAAGGGCGCATGTGGCTCCCCGCAGCCACACCTACCTGCACCCCACCCCTAGAGATGCTCAGTGTGGTCCAGGCCCCCCCCTCCTTCCCCCATCCTTTTGTTCGGTGCCAGCTCTGCTCGCTCCCTTAACCTATATCTGGGGGGCGAGCGGCCCCCTCTGCCTGGTGCTGCCAGCGTGCCCGTCCCCGGCAGGCAGCTCCAGTGCTGGGCAAACCTCCCGGCAAGAAGTCTCATAACTTCTGCTCTATTTATTCATGCAGCGGCTGCCACTTGTGATGGAGGAGCAGGGACGGGGACGTGCCTGGGGTGGAGGAACACTGCACGCCGCCCCTTCCCCACGCAGGGTTTCCTCCTTACATGTGAATATGGGGCACTCGATGAGCTGCACCAGCTTGTCCACCTCGGTGAGGAAATCCACAGTGACCTCCAGATCCCCGCTGGATGCGGCCGTTAAGGACATTACCTTGGAAAAGGGTGGCCCGGCAGCAGCAGATGGCTCGCCCAGGTGATGCCTGGTGTGGACCGTGGCTCTGCCAAACCCTCCCTGCACCCGCAGCTCCTGTGGGAAGCGAGCAGGCAGGGAACGGGCAGGGCTTGCATGCAGGCAGGGCTGAAAGGTCTGCAGGGTGGCCAAGGGACGATGGAAGGAAACAGGACGAGCAGGCACGGATGGGGGAAAAGGCAGGCTGCCCAAAAAGCTGGCAGCTTGCCTAGCCAGAGAGCAAGCAGGAAGATGGTGCAAGGGAAGACGCTTGCTTTTACCCCCCTGGCCCGTGGGGACGGCACGGAGGTGATGCCGAGTGCTCCTGTGCCCCAGGAGAAATGCCAGCGCGCACCGGGAAGGGAACCTGAGCGCATTATTAAGCTTCTTCATGTGGAAAGCTACTCAGGGAGGTTTGGAGTTTGCCAGCACATGAAAATAATCATTCTGCTCCCGGCAGACAGTGAGCTCACTGGGAACTGCACTGCGCCGGGCGCTGCCTGCTCCTCATCAGGCCAGGAGGCCAAAGCCTTCATCTTCCTGGGAGGAAGAGGATGCTGAGGAGCCTCCCCTCCTGGGCAGGAGAAGGTCAGGGCTCAGCCAGCGCACGCTATCCTCTATTTACACCACAAAAAATAAGGACGACGCAAGGGGAAGGGAGCTGGCACATGCCCAGCACAGGCTGCCCTGCCCTCTCATGATGGGGATGCCGCCCCAGTAATGATGGGCTTCAGGCAGGAGGCTGGGCTGGCCCGCAGGGTGACCTTGGTGGCCACAGAGGGACCAGGGGCCAGGCCAGGCACCGGCCTCACAGAAAACTCCCAAAGGATACAATTTCTGGATGAGGTCGTAGGCATGCTTGTAGTTCTGGGTAAGGAAGCACAGGGACACAGTTGTCACAGGGTTGTGACACCAGGACCGGTACAGGCAGCAGAAGAGGTTACGGCTTTCCTGGGGAAAGAGGGAGCCATCGGGGTCAGGTCACCAGCGGGAGCAAGGACGTGGCACAGAGAGCCCCAGGTCCCGAACAGCAACCCACTGGGCTGGCAAGTGCCACTGAGACACGAAGGGACCCTTCTGGACCCACCAAGTCCACCTGGCACTGGCATGAGCCCACCAGCCTCGGGAAATGGAGACCAGGTGGGTTTTGGGGTGGCAGCATGACGGGGTGGCCCTCAGGGGTGCCGCGTCCACTGCAGGATGAGGGGCTGGAGGACAGTGGCTGTACCACCCAAGGGGATGCCACCACATCACTGGCCTTCAGCATGAGGAGGAGGAGAAGACAGGAGATGTCACTGGTGCTGGTGGCAGCTGCTTGGCAAACCCCGTGGGTGCATTCCCGGCAGGGACAGCTGAGGGACCGGGGGAGCTCTGCTCCCGCTGCCAGCTGTCCTCTGGCCCGTGTCGGGGTGGAGGGAGGGAGACGGCAGCTGCTCAAGGGCTCAGGGAGCCCGTTCCCCTCCTGGGGCAGAAAAGCAAGAGCTGGCCATGTCCTCCAAGCCCCCCCCAATTTCTGAAGAGAGGATTTCTGAAAGGGCTGCCCTGGGCGCCCGAGCTCCAGCCCTGGGACCTGCCAGGCAGGGACTGAGCAGTAAGACATGTCCCCACATGGCTGCCAGGTCCCTGCCACCCCCATTATGTCCCCCCCAGCAGCTGAGCCTGCTCCCGCTGCCCCATACTGGGGTCTTCAGGTCCTTCAGTTGGTTCCTCAGCTGGAAGAGCTCAGAGGACGTCAGCAGGATGGTATTCAGGGTGTGGACCATGGTAGAGGCGAACTTGAGGTCCTCTTCCCGAAGCAGTATGTCTGCCATGGAGTGGAAGATGTTTTCTGCATTCAGAAGTAGACAAAGCTGCCTGTGTATCACAGAGGAGAGAAACCAGGGGGGAAGGATGGTTAATGAGCGCAGCCGAGACCCTGACCTGAGCCCACACACCACCCCCTTCCTGCAGAGAGGACCAGGGGTGACAGATACGGGCACACCAGAGGCTGGGTGAGCATGGTGGCACCAGAGGGGAGCTGATGTGAGGTAATACCAGGCTCTGCATTTGGAGGGTGCAGCTATTCACACCAGGGCAAAGTCAAAAAAATAGCTGGGCTAAGACACATTCACGGTCGTGCTGCTCTGGGACCTCGCCAGTATCTACCACCATGGCTTGTTGCCACCTCAAGCCTCCCAGTGACCTCCCTCGAGAGGTTTGAGCATCACTTTCCACCCTGACAACTGCAGGGAGCGTGCAGTAGCATGGTTACAGATGGCATGTGATGGCCCAGTCAGACCAGTATCCCCCTGACACCAGGGAACTGGTAGGAAGCGAGTGTGGCCACCAGGACAAACTGTTCCCTCCCGGCGCTGTGCAACCCGGGAGCCCCGGAGCCAGAGGCTGCCTTTCCCTCTACAGCCCCCCTTTCTTCCAGTAACCTGCCCTGTTGCTCTTTGAACTCCTCCATGCTCCAGCTCCCATGAGATCCGGTGCCAAGGGGCTCCCAAGCTCCAGCTGGTGAAGCTGGAAGATGCCTCTGCTCTGCTGGACACCCAGCCAGCAGTGCTTTCCCCAAAACACGACGTAGCTAGCGCCACGGCCCATGCTGATCTCCCTGGCCGGGCCCGGCGGGTCACGGCAGGAATGTCCTGCTTAACAAACCTTGAGGCATTCCCAAGGTTTTCAACATCTCAGACCAGAAACCAAAAACCAGATTTTTTTTTTTCTTCCACATTTGTTTGGATTTGGGGATTTCCCGTTTCTCTCCAGGCTCCTGCCTTCTTGGGGGAGCCCACCCAGCTCCCCAGCATCCCCAGCTTCTCCTGAAACTGGGATGCTCTGTGCGTCCCCACATCTCCCCACGGGCTGACGGGGAGACTTGGCACCGGGGGAGATGCTGGCATCCCCCAGAGCATCTCTGCTTTCCCTCAACTCCTACCAAGCACCGTTCCCCACCAGATAATGTCAGCTGGCAACCAAATCCTCCCCTGGAGGCATCTCAGAAGGGTTTAGGAGGCAAAACAAGGAGCACCCGCTTCAGCGGCTGGGTGGGAGGCATTTGCTAGCTGCTCAGTGGGTCTCTGTTTGGCCAGGAGGTGGAAGGCACACCTGAACCCCACGCTGGGGGTCTCATTTTCACCTCCTGGGGTGAGGAAGAGGAAGGAGACGAGTTTCCAGCTCCCACCCCCCACGGTGGAAGACTATATGGCTACAGGAAGACACCAAAGACCATACCCTAAAGCCTGTTTTTTTTTTAGGGACGCAGGAGGTGGACAGGGCATGAAGAAATGGATTTTCCCTCCCAACACGTGGAGGAAGAAACCCCCCCATCTTCCTCCCAATTCTGCCAAGCAACCCGTCCCCTCCTCGCCCAGCCCCGGCTCCTGTCATCGGCAGCTCCCGCATCCTGCGTGGCTGCCACGGGACAATGAGATGCTCTGTGCGGACTTTTACGTAACCCAACCCGGCAATCGCCCTAGACCCCGTTAAAATGGAACGGGCCGTGATAAATAAGCTCATTTATCCCAATTATTCTTACGTAACCGGCTGCATTCATGGGGATGAAAACGCTTCCCCAATTTCTCGCCGCTTGGACGCGGGCTGGCAGGAGGAGGGAGAGCGATGGGAAAGTGAAGCATCAAGGGAGGGAAGGGGAAGGCAGAGGCTTTTAGTCCAGCCTGAGGGAGCCAAAAGCAAATCAATAGCTCAGCACTGCAGGCAGGATCTGGTCATCACCAGCTGCGGCAAAGCAAGCCCAGCCTGGGCAGGTCCAAGCCCAGCCCAGGAGTGAGCTGGCTCCATCCTACCCTTCTCCAGTAAGAGGGGATAACTGGATGCCCCATCCTTGCCGAGCTTCCTCCAGCAGTTGTGCTGGAGCGGGCGCCGTGCACTTGGACCGTGAAGCAGGATGATTTACTGTGCCCAAAGCGGGGACGGGTCCTCCAGAGAGAAGCACCGGGATAGTTTTACCCACAATTGCAAAGTGCCTGGTGTGCCGGCACAGCCGGGGTCTGGCTCTTCTGCACCGCTGCCGGCTGCTCAGGGCTGGCGAGGAGCTGGTGTTATACGCCTTCCAGGCAGAAAGGCTACATAAAGAGCTCAAATAAGCTCAGCCAAACCAAGAACGGTGCTGGCGAGTGTCGAGGGCAATTCAGCGCCTTCTGGAGCTGCCCTTGTCTGCCCATGGCAAGGATGCCGGTTGGGTCCCCCCTCCAACGCTCCTCCATGGAAAAGGAGGGCTCTCGCTTTCCATAAATAGGAGCTCTGACATTTGGCTGGCTAACGCCGTGCTCCCAGCGAGTGGGGGGCTGAACGCGAGCCGCTTTCTAATTTCAGGCCTGGTTTTGATTAGCGGGGAAGGGTTGGGTTTGCTCCCCCTCCTTTCGGTAGCACTGGGAAACTGGAAACCGTCAGGGTGTTAAAGGAGCAGCCGTGCAGAGTCCGGCCCCCTGAGCAGAAGTTCAGAATTGTCACTCCCCGGGGATGCTGTCCCACCTGGGCACCATACCCTCCAGCTGCCCCCAGGCAGGGGCTCTCTGGGAACCACCAGCAGAATGAGTTTGCCAGTGCTCAGCAGCCCGAGACCCCAAACTTCCCCCCTGAAGCTCCTTGGTGGCAGATCCCAAAAGTGGACCCCAAAGGAGGGGACAACTGGCCGACCATGCAGCTGCTGGCCTCCGTGACAGCAGCGAGCAGCTGAGCCCAACTGCCAGTGCCCGGCGGCTGCGGGTGGGGTGGGAAGGGTCCCGCAGAGCCGATCCCCCAGGAGACTTCGATGGCACGAGGGGAACGCGAGGCTGGCTGGGAGGAGGCAGGGGATGGGGCCGTACAGGGGACAGGTGGCTCCAAACTAACCAGGCAGCAGCCGAGATGCCAGAAGGGCGGCTGAGGAAGGGGACAGGGCAGAGGGGACAGCGAGCGGGAGCCACACCCCAGATATGTACACCCCAGACATACACATCCCATGAATATATATATATATACACCCCAGATATATACATCCCATAAATATGTGTATATATGTATACACCCCACAAATATATAGATACAACCTAGGTATATACACCCCATAAATATATATATATATATATACAGCCCAGCTGTAAGACTTAAAACCCCAGTTACTAACGGGGCTGGCTGCAGCTCACCCTTCCATCCACCTGCCCATGCTTTGATGTGACGATGGAAGGAGCTGGCTAATCCCCCCCAAAGCATCATTGCAGCAAGATGCCTCTCCCCTGGGCTCTCCCTGCATCCCTGTGGGTGACATGTGCATCCCCCTGCCCACCCCCTTGCCCACAGGGACGCAGCAAGTCCCTGAGGACTTCCCAGCGTGGGAGAAGAGGGGAAGAAGAGGCATCCCTGGGGAGGCAGCAGCCACAGAGCATCACTGCACCGCATCGCCGAGATGTTAGGCAGCCGTTGGCGCAGGCACATGGCGGCGATAATGAAGTGCAGTATTTAGGCCATTAAAATTTAATTCCTTAAATTAAAAGGGTTATTCAAGCCTTTCCAATGGAGCCAAGGAACGTGGCTGCGGGCAGATGAGAGGCAGGGCCTGCCTGCAGCGTGGCAATGGGGGACACCCTATCTGCCCATTGCCTTGAATGGGGCTGAGCTGCAGTGGAGCTCCCGAGAGACCCAGCGGGTCACCTCCAGCCCCTGCCGTCGGGACAGGACCCTGCCCTTCCCCCAGCCTAAAGAACCCCTTGGCAAGCTGATGCTGACCAAGGAAAGAGCCAAGGAGGTCACCACCAGCTTTGCATCGCCATGCCACCCTGGGGTCCCCCCTGCGTCCCTGAGCTGCACCCCATTAAGCACCACAGCCCCCCCTGACCCCGCGGCCACCCAGTCACCAGCGCAGCAACATCAATCACAAGGAATTCCCATCACGCTAACGATTGGTGGGGTGGGATGGGGTGGCCTCGTACTGGGACAAGCTGAAAGCCCCAGGGCAGGGAGCTGCTGCCGAAGCCCAGGGGATGTCAGAGCAATGGGGTGGCTTCAGAGCCACATCTCCAATTAAGGACAAGCCCGGGCGTCCCTCCCAGCCCTCTTGCTTTGACAGCAAGATGCCTGGAAACCCGGCTAATCTAAACATCATCGTTTCAGGGAGCTGTCAGAGCTCCCATCCTGCCTGCTCACTCCTTTAACCACTTCAGCCCCGTCCCCTGCCCAGAGCCACCATGCAGGAATGGGGCAGCAAAGGGTTGGGGCAGCCCGATGCTTGCTCGAAGGGAGTCAAAGTTTGGTTTTCCATAAAATTAAAAGATGAAATCCAGCCCCCCTGCGGATGCAGGGAGCCCTGGGGGGGAGCGCTGCTGGCCCCCTCCCGTCACCCGGCCATGCTGAGCACTGTCCTGCTGCGTTCAATTAAGCAGGTGCTTCTTCATTAAGCACCAGTGATTCGCTTTATTAGCTCTGGGCAGACACGGGGCCCCAGCAGGGAGTGGATCATGTCTCGTTCCACTTCCAGCAACTGGGACAGCGCCGGAGCCAGGGAAGGAGCCAGCCGAGGCTGCAGGGAGCGATGCTCCAAGGGGCTCTGCCCTGCTTTTCGGCTCACAGGGCCAGATCAGCGCCTCTCCCACAGCTGCGAGGAGGGCAGAGACCCTCTGTCCTTCCTCCCCACCCTCTTCTTGCTCTGATCCCTTCCCCTCTCCTCCCCAAGGCTTTCTGCCACCCTTCCTCCCCACAAGATGCCCCGACTGGACCCGCCTGACCGAGCATCCCTGGCCTGGCCCAGCAGCTGGAATCCTTTAGCAATTTGCAGAGGAAGCACAGATAAAATTAGGACGGAGGGGAGAGGGAGGAGAGAGCGGGGAAGGCAGGAGTGTGCCGTTCCCCTGTCCTTCCCCACCACGGCAGCAAAGAAAATCCCTGTCCTCCATTTTTCTCCCCCCCTTTGCTGAATCCAGGCTCTGGAACGTGCTCCTCCCAGCAAGGGAAACCATAGCAACCCCAGCAGCTCCTGCTTCCAAAAGTCATTTAATGTAAGGGATTGCAAAGGGTCTGGGGAGTTCACAAGCACTGGGGCTCCTTCTGCAGGAGGCAGGTCTGGGGAGGAGAGGGACCCTCTGTCTGCTTTATCTCCTCTCTCCCAGCCACGCGTTCCCATCTCAAAGCAAGCTTCCACTGGCACGTTTCCCTAATGAGCTCGGATCCTCGTCAAGAGACAGAGAGGACCCGGTGGGGGTCTGTCTCCTGGGGATGGACTTGCAGGCACTGAGATGGAGTGAGATATGTGGTGGAGCATCAGATCTGCTGGACGTGGGAAGCCATAAAGTACAGCCTGGCCAAGGAAAGCCCTGGAGAGCACAGACAAGTCCTTGGGAAGGGCAGCTCTGGAGCCAGGAGCCATCACAGCTTGCCCCAGGTGAGCAAAGTCTTCCAGCCAGGAAGACAACGTAAGCAAAAGCTAGACTCGTGCCTCCTTCTTCATGCAGCTTTTGGACTCTTCTTGATGTTCAGGTCCTGCTCTTTGAGACATCAGGTCAACTAGGAACAGGAGCATCAGATCAAAGGGAGACCATCAGCAGGAAGGGTGAGGGTGTTTGGGAAAGACCTAGTTTAATGTGCAACAAAGCCTGAACTTTCTTTTCAACCTTGTCAGTCCTGGTTTCTCGTGTTGGTTATCAAGTTCTCCTGGAAAACTCAGTGAAAGCCGTGGACCAGAGATGTACAGATCCTCGGAGGAGACGTGTGGACCTTGGGAAGCTGGAGACAAGCCCTGCGAAGCCTTTGCTTGAAAAGGGAAAGGTGCAGAGTGTTTCACTGCAAACAAGAAAACCCTCCCACGGAGCATCTGCTCGGCAGAAGCTGTCAGCATGACAACTGCTGAAGGAGCCGTGGTGCCAGCTTGGCACTGGGCCAGGGCCGTCTCCTCCATAACGTGCTCCCCAGGGACCCCCAGTGGCCCCAGAGCAACCAAGGGGGATCCCTGAGAGCTGCACAGCGCTGCTGTAAGGGCTCATCTCTGCTCTCCTCTGCAAACCAGAACCTCTATCTGTAGGTGGGACAAGCAACGTCAAGCCACGGGAAAGCCAGCAGCTTCCTGGACCCAATGCCGCTGGGCTTCAGGAGACAGCAGCCAGGGCAAAAAGCCAGCTCGGGGACATCATGGGCCACCCACGCATGAGGACTTCCCAAGAGGTTCTTCTCACTGGATGGAAACTTTAGGACTGCCAAGTTGAAACGCAAGGGTCTCTATACAAGTCTGGTGAGCTCACAGAAACCAAATCTCTTGCATACTTATACTGCCAGGCTTCATTGTAACAGCCAGGAGATACTCACAGGATGGGGAAAGATGAAGAATCCCAGGGTGCGATTGCACAATCCCGATTTCCTGGGGAAAGCAGCCTAAATCCAGCCGCCCTGAACATTCTGGGCTCTGAGCCACCTGCTGCCCCAGGGACATCTTGGTGATGCTATGCTGGGTGCAGACAATATGCCTGTGGTTTGAGAACTGCCATGGACACGGGCAGAGTCATGCTCAAATCTTCTTCCCTTCAGCTGGTGAAACAGCATCTCGGTCCTGCAGAGCCACAGCCCTTGGCTTCTGCTCCTCATGATGCTCCCCTTGGACACCGGGACCGCTGGGAGGTCCCTGTCTGGGCTGGCAGGATGACTTCCCCACTGCCCACCTGCCTAGCAGAGCTGTGAGTCACCTCCTGGGCATGTCCTTGACTTGTGATGAAACCAGCCTTGTCCCCACCCTCGATGTTGGCTGCCTGGAAAACAGCGCCCTTTGAAGAGGTCACCTTCAATTTATAAAGCAGATATCCAGCACCTCTGGGCACTTATATGATCAGTGAAATACCCACAGCTCCACCCCGAACAGGAGGGGGAAACAGGACTGTACCAAGGAGAAGGAAGAGTTTCTTCAGAAGAAGTTTCTTCAAACTTCTTCTGTTTCTTCTGATCATCTTCAGCACAGAAGATGATCAACTGCTAACATCCTCTGGGATGGGCCAGAAGCTAAAAGACAACTAAATTTGGAGACTTAACGGTCCACTCAGCCCAAGGCACTGCCCAACTCTTATGCATAACACAGATGAATGTGACAAATCCTCCAAGGGAAAGCCCGTAGGCAGCACCAGCCTCCAGCTGCCCAAGTTAGTGTGTCCCAGGAGTTTCCTCACGGAAACAGGTGACCCATGGATAAAGCTATCCTGCCCGCAAGCATGCAGCCATCGAGGACCCGCAAAGCTTACAAGATGCTATAGGAACATCTGAGCATCTACAGGAGGGTCATCTGGAAAACAGGCAGCTTTTTCCCTCTGAACCCTCCAGGAAAGCAAAAAAATGTAACTCCCAAGGCACCTCTTCTCCAACTTTTAAACCTGACGATGACTCGACGGCAAAATGGACGGCAAATGCAAGTCTCGTCCCGGACTCTTGGGGCTTCAAGCCCCACGCAGGGGGCACAGGCAGCAGCGTTACAGTATGTGCCTGGCAGGGCTGAAACTCTGGCTCCACAACCACCTGCCTGCAAGAGCAGAAACCTGGCTCCAGCCCACCTCCTCAGCTGAGGGGAACGACTCGCATTCAACTGAACCCTCCAGAGTCTGACCCCAGAGGGGGACTTACGCCAGGCAGTGACGCTTTCAGGCAAGCATCCCCTATTTTGAAGGGGAGGAAGGGTAGGGGCTGGCTGGGGAGTGGGGGGGATGCGTAAAGCAGCAGCAGATCTTTCCTTTGAGACATACGCTTCTCTTTCAGGCTGACAGCTGTGGCCTAATTTTCAAGAAAACTGACAAGCGCCTTATTTCTCCCCCTATAATTTCTCTTCACTGCAAATAAAATAGGTTAAAGGAGCAGGCGCAAAGCTGTGACAACAGGAGCCGGGAGAGGCTGATCTGGTTCAGGGCGTGCACAGCTTGCAGAGAGATGGGAGCCGTGGTGCCTGCGCTCACCCTTCCCCTTCCTTCCCCATCACTTTGCTTTAAGATGAAGAAATAAAAGTGCTTTAGCTCCTAAAAGCATGGCTGAGGAGCAGGTTGCTGTACTAGATGAGCCTTTGTATCCTCCCTGTAGGGAAGGCAAATTTGGGGGAAGATGGTCCCGCTGGGCATCCCTAGACCTCTGAAAGCGGTAGGACCAGCTGGGGGGCGGAGTACAGCAGGAATACACTGTGTGCTTGAGGGTGAAGCTTTCCAGAAGGAAAGAAAAAAGGGACTGGAAGGGGGTGGCAGCATCCCACGGATGGCAGCAGGCTTGGGGACGAGTGTGCCCCAGCAGCTGCCTCATCTTTTCCCGACTTGGACCTCAACCCCAGACCTGCCGCTCGCTTTTCCCTTGCTTTGCTTGAGCAAACTGGCTGTACTTTGCTCGACCAGCTCAAATTCAGATGCAGACGCACCTGAGGCAGTGCTAATCCTTGTGTGACTTTGGGGAGAAGGGACAGAAGGAGCAGGAGGAGGGGGGACACTTGAGCACATCCTAGAGCTCAGGAAAGGAGGTGCCTGCGAGTAACTCAGTGAGCCCAGCCATACTCCAGACTCAAGAGCGTCAGCTAAAAAAATAGCCCCATTTATGCTGTGGTTTAGATGTCCCAGATGTTACTTTGGCTTTACTGCTGGGCTTGCCTCTGTACCTGCCACCTCTCACTGCTTTTCACGGGGTGGATCCCGATGCCTCCCCTGCCTTTGGAGCCAGAATCCCTGGAGGGATCCCAAGGCGGGATGCAGCCTGAGAAGCCTCGCTCCCCCTAACCCTCCAAGGCTCACAGATGTGTGAGAGCAGCTAGATGCTCCCTGCAGTGCCAGCACCCTAAGAGCACCCAATGCTACAAGGGGACCTGCTCCAGGCATAACTGAGCACCGAGAGCAGCTCACGCACTGAAGGGAAGGACCACCAAAAGCAAGGAGCTCCAACCATGGTGGCTTTTGCACAGCTCCACACTTTCAGGGGGGACTTGAAAATGTCCCATCCCAGGAGCAGAGTGCCTGGCTGGATCTGCCGATAGGAGCTATGCAGACTGCAGCTGGGGTGAGCGCTTCCCGGGGCAGCATCCAGCCTCGAGCATCTGCTTTTGGTGGAAACCTGCGGCAAAGTGTGACTGTGGGAAGTGGTGGAGCATCCTTGCCCGCCTGCCGCTTGTGCCTGCAATCGGTGGGTGGCGCGTGAGGAGGAAGGGCTGCGCGCCTGTCGCCAGTGGAGAGCGATGGGCTGCAAGATGTTCGAAAGCAGACAGGAATGGAAAAATCCCTTGATGAGAGCAGCAGGAGGCAAAACACTCAGCACTCCCTTGAGGTTTTTAACCGAGCATGCCCTGTGCCTTGGGGATAATCCCGGGCAAGATCCCCTGTAAGAGAGACGGGAGAAAAATGCTGGTTTTCAGCCTCTCCCAGACCCCCTGTCCTGGCTTTTGCCTCCATGGAGATGGATAAACTGAGATCTCACATTTGCAGAGCAAGAGAAGGAACCACCACCAGAACCCCCAAGCCCCATCTGATGGAATCAGACAGGTTAATTTAGCAGCTAATGGCCAAAACCACCCCCCTCACCTGCACCTACCATCACCTCCCCACCATGAGGGTCCTCACCCCATTGACCACGCAAGGAAAATTTGGGAGACACCTTGGAAGCTGCTCATGCTGAAGCCCTGCTCTGGGGAATGCAATGGCTAGCAAGCACAGGAGCGGTGGGCTCCTCTCACCACCACCCAGCTCACCTTTTCCTGGCTCCCCCCTTCCCCAGCCTGCTTTTCCGGCCTCGGTGATGTGCTCTTGCTGGGATGCCAGGGAAAGCACTGTGATGGAGCAAATATCCCCCTCTGGGGACCTGCCCTTTGAAGGAACTGGGCCATTTTGGGAGGATTTTTCTCCCCTATGCACACTTCCCCTTCCTCCCCTCCACCCTCTCACTGACCCAAATTAGTCCCAGCCCACTCCAGTGCTGCTGTTCACATGTGGTTCCCATTTTTCTACAGGAAAACCCATCAAATCCTTCCAGGCAACTCGAAGTACGGCTGGTCCCAGAGCAGCTTTGGTGGGTAGGACAGTGAACTCATTCCCAGGGGCTGGTCCCCCCCCGGCTCCTCCAGTCCCCATGGCTCAGTGGAGGCATCTCCCATCCTTCCCTGGGGGGTCCAGCCCCAGGAGAGGGCTGGCAGGGGCTGGCCCAGCTCCTGCTATCACAGCAGGCACATCCTTAGGCAGAGCAACCAGGCTTCTCCATCGCAAAGGTCACGCCTGATGGCTCCCCGTGTGTTGCAGCCCTAGCTCCAACCTTTAGCCCGGGGGAAATTGGGTTCCCCCCTCCACCTCCAACCTCCAGCTCCCACTCCATGGGGCTGTGGAGAGTATCAGAGAGCCCAGCATGATGCCCCATAGCCTTGGTGAATTAAAACCTCATTAAGCACACGCTCCCTTGGGCTTGCAGAGCCCATTGCATGATGTAAAATAGGCAGTGTGAAAGCTGGGGCTTTTCAGAGGTACAGCGGGGTTGCCGGCTCCCACCCCAAATTCACATCAAAGCCCGAGAGGAGCCTGTGCCCATCTGGGGCAGTGGGAGACACGTAAAAGCAAAGCCTGGATGTCCCCACGCCACTAAAACAGCACTCTGGATCTCTGGCCATGGGGTTTCCCGTGGCTGGGTGGAGGCAGAAGCCAGAGAGGGGAGATTTTAGGGAGCAGGCAGGGGTTAAAGGGAGGTGCAGAGGAACGAGCCAGAGATGAGCGAGGAGAAGCCTGCAGATCTCGGTGCAGAGCTGGGGGATGCTTGTTGCCCTGCTCCATCACCTCACGCCTGGCTGGGGGCTTGGGCGGGAGGGAGCCCCACTTTCTGCTTTGCAAATGGGCGGAAAAAAAAAAATAAAAAGCTTTCTCCAGTTGCTCCTTTCTGCAAGGCACGAGGGGGGGATGGAGAGTGCACAGTTCATTAAAGCAGAAGGGCAGGCGGCCAGCGAGCATCCTGGCAGGCAGAGCAGTGTATTTTCGCAGGCTCGCTGCCTCCTGACACAGAAGCTTCCCTTGTAGCACTCACAGCTGTTTGGATTTTACCCGAGTTCATATCACAGTTTATCAAAGGGGCTGCGTTTTTTTTTTTTCCTTCTTTTTTTTTTCACTTTGCTGAGTACAAGCTGAACGGTTCCTGCGAAAACAAATGCGGATTTTGTTCTGCAATGCAGCGGCATGGAGGGTGGGAGAGAGGAAGAGGTGACACACGCTCCCCCCTGGCCCTGAATTACCTGCTGGTGGAGGCATTTTTGGGGCACAGGTTTGGCACTGGGAGCTGGAGGGGGCACGGTGGCATCAGCACACCTGAAGGAAGGAGGAGCAGGAGGGGATCCTGCATCCCAGCCCTGGGAGCATCCAGCTCATTGGGAGGTATTGTTTGGTCAAGCAAACCTCGTGTCTAGGGGAGACTGAGAACATCCAGGCCTGGGAGAAAAGGAGGATTTTGGGAGGATTTTGGTTAGCCCCAGCTCTTGAGCATTGCCCGGCAAGGGGCGGGTGATGGGCTGGGAGGTGGGACAGCGAAGCAGAAGGAAAGGATGAGGTTAAGGATGGGGTGGGGAGGCCAGGATGGGGCAGGGGGACAGTGAATCACTGGAGGATGGTGGCACCCTGGGGCTTCGGCATCCCCTTACCACCAAAGCAGACACCCACCAGCTCCATACAGGATCCCCAGCGTATCCCTCATTATCTGAGCCTGCAGCTAAACCCCCATCCCACTCCCTCCCAGAGCCCTCCCCACTGGGACACTGGCAGGCTGCCCTTCCCTTCCCACCCCTCCCAGACAGAGAGCATAGCCCTGGGAATGCTGGGCAGGCCAAGCAAAAAGCAATTTATCATGCTCCTCACTGCCTGCCTGCCAAGAACACTGGATGTCTGTGCTCTGCAGGACATGCCTGCCCTCTGCTCCCCCCAGCCCCAATTCCCCATCCCAGTTGGCAGGTTCAAACCCACTTTGCTTTTTTCCCCCTACTTTTTGGGGAGAAAGGGGTGTTGCATGGTCAGCCCCAGCCTCTCTGAGAGGCAGAAAAGTCCCCTCCCTGCCCAAAAAGAGGGGACCGCCCACCCCAGCCCCATGTCAAGGGCATCACTGTAAAGCCCTTCATGCACCCAACGTGACGTGCCGGTGTTTGTCCCCAGCTCTGCCCTCTTCACTACCCAGCTCCCCACTGGTCTCATCCCGGCAGGACTTTAGGACTTCAAGGAAAAGGCAGGATTTCAGCCAGGTGAACCTTTCCTGTCTGCAGGAGCCATAAACCCACAGCCCTATCACGAGACTTGGGATTTTCCAGCTCCCCAGCTAATGCCATAAATTGGCCTAATAACCTTATCTGCTCTAGCCTACGTCTTCCAGAACGGATGGAGAACCAGCCCACCCTCCTGGCTGCCCCCCACAGGGTTCAAGCATCCCCCAAAAAGCCAAGGACCATTCCCAGTCAAATGGCCAAGCCCTGCTGCATGTGGGATGTGGCTGAAAAGTCACCCCAGGGCCCCTTCCATGCAGCTTAACCTCAGAAAATGCCCCGTGAGAAGGTACTAGGCAGCAGCGAGTTTTATTTAATGGCTCTATAAAACAAGCTGAGACAATCCCTGTGCACAGGCCCCTGCCTGAGGAGCAAAGCGCTGACTCAGGCGTCCTCTTGCGCCCCAGGGTGCCACTGCTTGGGGAGAAAATGGCCTCTTTGGGCTCAGAAGTTAAGCCCTGCACTTCGAAGCATCCACACATAATGCACACGGGGGTGTCTCCAGCCACTCAAGCACATCCTGTAGCCTGGAGGGTTCATTTGCAGTCCTGGCAAGGTACATCAGCCACAAATGTCTGAGCTGCTCCATCTCAGAGAGCAGCAAAAAGCCAGATGCTTTGGTGCTAGGCTTGGCTTAGCGAGCTAAACCGGCTCCTGGAGCTCAGACAGACCCCGGGGACAGCACAGGGGCTGCACAACTGGCCCTGAGGAGGGACAAGGGGGGACAAGATGGCTCCTTCCAAGGGAAGCAAGCTGCTAGGGCAGCTAGCCCTATCCTCAAACCGTGCTCTGAACAGCAACACTGATGTCCACAGGGTAGGGCTTAGCCTTTTGCTCAATCCCCCCATCCCATAGCACTGGTACCAACAAGCAAGCGTTAAATCCAGACTTTAAACCTCGGTGCAGGCTGAAACGCTCGGTGCCGCTCCACTGCCTGCCTCCTGACCGGCCGAGCAGCTTTCCCTCAGCAGGGTCCTTGCCCGGAGGACAGCTGTGCGGCTCCAAGGAGCCATGTGACGCTTTGGAAGCTCCTCCGCATTTTTCTGCTGCTCCAAGCCATCGTCAGGAGGCCAGCAGCTGAATGTGAATATTTGTTTCTTGCTTAAGGGCTCTGTTGAGTCCAGGACGGCCACGTGCCAGCTAGGGCAGATAGCTCCCAATTAGCGAGAAGGCTGGAAGGTCTCAGGTCTGCTCATCAAGGTGAGAGGTAACACTGAGTGATGGCTGATGCTCCTGCCTCTGATAACCCTTTGGGAGCCACCTCTGAGCACAAACATGCCTGGCTCGAAAGGAGAAGGCAGCGCTTTGAATTCTGAGTTTTGAAGGCAGAATAACTTTACTGGCTTCCAGCCTAAAAAAAGTCACAAGTGACAGTGACAGAGACCGACCCGCAAAGGAAACACTCGTCTGCTGCGATGCAGGAAACTGATGCCAAGCCAAAATAATCCTTGGAAGAGATGATGGGAGCAGGTTTGCCACCCCTCTGGTTCCTCAAGGGGAGACGGGTGGAAAGAGTAAGATGGCTTTTTCCCCAGGAGACGACGACGGGCAGGTAACCATGCCAGTTTGCTCCGGAGGACTCTGGGTGCTTCGTACCACTGGAGCTCCCTCAGCACATCCCTTCACAAGGAGGGTCCCTCTCCCAGATGTTCATGAGGCATCTAAGCAGCTTTGAAGAGCCCTGAAGAGCCTTTTCCTGGATGCTTCCCCTCCCTTCTCCTCCTGCCGGGGCTCAGCTTGGCACGTGAGCTGCACCGCGGCCGTAGGCTCTCCCTCTGTGAGGTCCCCTTGCGTGGTGGCATGGACGAGGCATCACACCATGGTTTGATCTAGTGACGCCGTGCTGGATCCCACTGGGGAAGGTGGCAGACCAAGAAGGGCACCTCCAAGGGCACCTCTTGGATGCACCAGCAGCACTGGCAGATGGATCATGTGCCAGTGCTGGGTTATCCCCCAGCCCGATGGTCCCAGGCAAGGGAGAAGGAATGATCTGGGCTCTTCCTTATGAATGACAGAAGCTTTTGGAGCTGTTTGCCTGTTATTTTAAAGGCAGTTTGTGTTTCCATTTAGCTCCACCCTGTCTTCTCTGGCAAACCATCTTGAGAAACCCAGCTTGGGACCAGGGTCGCTGATGGTGAGACCACCCATGACAGCCCCCACCTCTGCCCCGGAGGGTTGTGGGTGCTTCTCCCACCCATCTCCCAACGGTGGGCAGGCATGGCAGCAGCTCTACACTTCTCAGGGACCATGTGTCCCTGCAGAGCAAGAGACCTGCCCGCCTCCATGGGCTCCTGCAGAGATTGCTGCTCAAACGGCGCTCCTGTCCTCAAGCACGCGACATACCATAACCTCTGCCTCCGGGACTCTGGGGATGTATCAGGAGAGAGACTAAAGTCCTTTTAGAGTCAGCAACCGGGCATAAACAAGCCTGAGTTGGGTTACAAAATAAACTACCTTTAACCGTAGACCCTCCGCCTGATCTCACGGACCTTCAAACTTGTCCACTGGCAATGTGACAGGGAAAATTGCTGTGCTGTGCTTTAATAAAAACCCTGTCCCCCATTTCCCTTTCCCGTGGGCACTTGTTCTTCGGCTGGAAATCATTGCCTAAACTTAACAGGTCTATTTTCCTTCCCTGCTTTGCCATTCCTGGGCTGGCTGGCAGCAGAAAGGGCAGTGGTGGTCCCAGAGGGGAGGGGAAGATGATGGGTACAAAAGGAGCAAAGGGCTTGTGCCAGCAGTGGGGGAGGACCGTGCTTTAACACACATCATCCTGGTCTCTTAAGCATCGCGCTCTCCAGCCCAGGATAAAACATCACCAGCATCTCCCAAGTCAAATATGAGGCTGGCTTCTCACCCCGCTGTGCGAAACAGCTGAGCTGGCTTGTGGACAGGGAAGGGATGTAACGTGGGAACGTGCATACGGTTTCAATTTGAACAGTGGCTAAAAATAGCACTACAGGGCTCCCATGTTCACTGGCTCTCTCCAGCAAGAGATCAGTCTTTTCCAGAGAGTCCTGTAAAAGTTTTCCCCCTCTATTCCCATCTTGCTTTTTCTGAAGGCAGCAGAGGTGTAGTTAACACCAGCACTTCAACTGCCATCAGTAGGTTTCAGAGTTAATCACTAGTACCGGAGGGCATGGCTCACCCCTCCCAGAACCACCACTTTGGCTCCAGACCTGCATCTGCCCCACAACGTGACTTGACAAAGGACAGTAATTTTTTTTTCTGCTTTACTGGATTTTTTGGGGTATGAGTCACCATAAAAAGCCCCAGCTTGCTAAGCTGCTGCAAGCCGGTCCCACCGTACTGCCGGCTGGCTGCTGGGAAAGCCGTCTCTGCCAGCCAAGGATCATCCTGACAGAGCCGCAGGGAAAAATTTGAGGTGGCCATGATATGGGAGAGCTTTTAAATGGGACCCTGCCCAGGCTCACTACTGCTCTAATTGCCCTGCTCCCTTAACGAGGAATAGGGCTGCTTCCCCTACCAAGGGCTGCACAGACCAGGCAGAAGAAAGGGGATGCTACGAGTGGGATATTTTCTGTCTTATTCTTAGATCCCCATATGATTAAACACAACATTTCCAGACTCCTATCAGAAGCAGAAAACATATGCTTAGCTAGATTTTTTTTTTTTGGGGGGGGGGGGTGTGGAATTAAATATATTACATTAAAATTTAATGCAAGTGGGAGGAAACCTCTGAAATCCTTGCACTGCAGCCCAAACACCAGCTGCAACCCTGCCCTGCCCACATTTCATCTAATTTTTGCAACTTGCCATGCTTTGCCTCAACATTCATCACTCACAGGATGAATCCAGCAGCAACTCTTCAGTGCACCCTTGGGCTGCCTGAAGACTTGAGCACAAACTGCTGCCCAAGTGGGCACAACTCAACACCCAGCTTGGCTTAGCAGATTTTGAGAGCTCTGCATGCTTCATTTTCCGATTGCAGTGATGGGACCCCACATCAGTACCTCGTGCACCCCTCCACTTTTGGAGAGGCAACCCTCTTCTCCCACAGGAGCATGGCTTGGGTTTCATGCTCTTCCCACGTTAATTTTGATGCCACCTCCCTGAAAGCAAGGGACAAAACCCCAGGGCCCTGCCCCCTCCTCCCACCAACCTCCTCACCGATTTCTCCACCTCGCCTCAACCGTTAAGCTCATTATTTCCCAGTGAGCCAAGGAACTGGTGTCCCTCGCCCCAGATTTCATCGCATTAAAGATGATGCCCCGCCAGCTGCCATGATGCTTGGCTTTCCAGCCTCCACTGCAGCTACTTAAAAAGCTGAAGCAAAACATATCAACTCCGAGCATCAAAACACATAGCTTTGGAGGATGAGGCTTTTGCTGAGTGAGCATCACACTGAGCCGGGTGGAGGGATTCAGTCGACTTGGCACCCCGAGCCCAAGCCTGTCTTCATGCTCTGGCTGGTTTAGTTGTTTCTTAACGAAATGGGCTCTGACAATGCTATTTAATAAGGAGCTACTTTGCCTCCGGGGATGGGAACGAGAAATATGGTGCCTTGACATGTGAAAGGTAAGTCCCATTTGCTCTAAAACTGTCTGCTGGCGAGCGAGGAAGGCTTGCAGAAATGGTTTTGGCTCCGAGGGAGCTCAGTGCTCGGGCTGCTTGACCCCGTCATCCCCAGCCCACCCTGCCCAGGGGGTGCTCGGGGGCTTTGGTGAGGCTGTTGCAGTGCTCTGACCTGATGATGAAGGCTCCTCTGGTCTCCAGGAGCTTCCGTTCGCTGCTGAAGCGCTTGAGCAGGTTGATCATGAACTTGTAGAAGTAGGAGTTCATGGTGGGGGTGGAGGGCGAGCACTCCAAGCTTTTCGTACCTGGGGAGGCAAAGGAAGGGGAGAGCAAATTAGAGCAGCCAGGGCCCTCTTGCCAAAGCAGTCTCAATCAGAGAGCAGACACCCAAAATACGGTCACAGCACTCGGCAGAGGAGGGCTAGGGCATGAAAAGAAGATTTCCAAGCCTCGTATAACTGCATCTGCTCAGTCCAAGCAGAGCCAGCCCTGCTGCAGCTCTCTCCATCCCAGGGGAAGGAGTCTTGTGGTGGTCCCAGCCCCTGAAGCAGCACGTGGGGATAAAATGGGCTTTTTGGGAGATCCTCCCAGAGCCCTTCAGCTTCAGTAGCTGATAGTAGAAGGGTGCCTGAGGCTCTAGATCAATAGGCAATCCCATCTCCTTGGATACGGCATGTACACTCATCCCAAAACCCAGACTGCTAGTGAGTTGAAGAGCCTTTAATCCAGCCCCACATGCCACAGATGCCCCGAGCCCAGCGTGCGCGTAGTGACACACGTTCAGCCCTGGGTCATGGCACGGCCACCGGTTTACACTCAGTGATGTGATTTTCCCTGAGCAGGAACCACTTGGTGCAACAGTGTCACATGCAACGTGCCCCGGTGCTAGCATAAAGTACTGGTCAAGCCACAGCAAAGCTCCAAGCTTAGAGACTGCACCAAAAAATGGTTTTTTTCTTGGTTTTCTGTTTGCAAAAACCCTTTATAACAAAGCAGCTGAAGGCTGGGGAAGTGAGACTAGCACAAAGGAGCAGCTGTCCCTCCAGCCTGGAGCATCCTTGCTCCTGGGGTGCCTGCTGGGTCGGGGCACAAACGCGCTCACTGCTTCTGCAGCAGCCATGGTTTCTGTCCAGAGGGCAAACAAGGTGTCGTTCCGAGGCAGCAGCTATGACTGATCACATTTATAAGTCTCAAAGGCAGAAAATTACAGGTAATGACAGTGGCCAGACTCTCCGAGCAAGGAGGGTGTGGGAAGTGCCCTGGATGGAGGGAAGGGTGAGGGTGTGAAAGCAGAGAGAGGAGAGGTGGCAAGGAGAGATGGTGTGCTCAGGAGAGCCTAGGTGTGCTCCAACACACCGAGACCCAATGCACTCCCAGGATGCAAGGCTCTCTGGTGTTTTCTTCTCAGGCACTTCACTTGGAGCCAGAGGATTTCTAGCAGTACAGCCAAGGGACGCTCTGCACCCTCCTGTTGCGCAGGGCACCCAGAACTGGCAAGCCTCTGCTCACAGCCTCTGCCAAGTATCCCCCTCTGCACCTCTCAGGGCCATAAATTCAGACTTGTTGGGCTCCTATTGCTCATGCAACAGCAAACAGTGCTGCAGGTTGTAATGTGCAGGCAGGGGGCAGGAGCTGCTGCTGCGGGTGGCTCTTGCTGCTGCAATGCACCCACTTGGTAAGATGTGCTAACTCAGTCCGAAACTATTTGCAGGGCAGGTAGCTGGGGAGGGCTGGCAAAGGGGCATGTCCCAGCTCAGGGTACGCGGACAGCGTTAGAAAAAATATCCCTTCAAACCCACAAGTGCAGGGAGCTGGCAGGTAAAGATTGCTTTTCCCACAGCAAACTACAGAGGAGATGGTTTATTTAGCAGGATGGCGCTCAGAACAAATGTTTGGAGAGAGGGTTTTAAAGATGAGTTTGCAACAAGGGGAGCTCTCTCCCTTAATTTCTCCTATGGAAAGACCGTGTCTAACCGTCGTAAGGAGGGAAGCTGGCACACATGAGCACCCCAAAGTTATTTCCCTCATCCCAAGAACAGCCAGTATTTCCATCAGGTCACCGAAGGAAACCTGAAGAGTTTGATTTATGTATGTTGTCTGCTTCTACTGAGACTCAGCAGAGCATGGAGCAGCCAATTAAAGATGCAATCGAGCTGCCAAAGCCCAGGAAAGCTGACGGAAAAGCCACTGGGCCATTTTCCACCCTGCCTGTCCTGGTGATATGCAGAGATGCAGATGTGGGCTCAGCCAGGGCAGCTTCCCCGGGCTTGGATTTAGCATCCAAGAGAACATACACAGCTAAAGAAAAAGGAAAAAAAAATACGAGGTCATCTGGACCAGAACCTGGTGTCTCCTCCCTCCTGAAGCCATGTGTTCACCCTGCCTTGGTGCACCTGAAACTCCAAACCAGGCTTTGAAGCAGGCATCTCCCAAAGCACAAGTGTTCACCGTAGCATCGTGTTTCCCCTCAGCTGCAGGGAAGATGATCTGGGCAAAAAAAAATAGGATCTAGCTGAGCCCAATGCACTCCAAAACAAAGGTGCGTTTGTTTTAAGGCAGGGAGTACCCAGCGTGAAAATACAGCCGTGCCCCACATGTTGTCACTACAGCTGCTCAGCACTCCTCAAAAGCGGGTTGAGAAGAGACATGGTCCAGACAAGGCGACATGGAGCAGCTCTGCTTTCCCACCGCGCCTGCCCGCAGCTCAGCCTGTACCATGGGCAGAGCCTCAAAAGCAAGCGCTGGTTTTCCTTCTAGTGCTGAGGGTGGGGAGGGGAGGTGAAGAGCAGATGGAAACTGTCTTTCAAAGCTGTGAAAGTGATATTTTTTGTCCAGAGGCATCCAACCCAGAGCTGCACTGCAACCCGAGAGCTAGCAGCAGGCAGGACATCACACCTTCATCCCCACCAGCTACTAATGCCCCAGTGTTGCAGCTTGTCCAGGGGAAGGTCTGATCCTGGAGTTTGTCCCTTCTCAAGACCCCAGAAATCGTCTCTCTGATCCCCGCAGCGTCAAGGATGGCACTGGTCTCTCTCGGCAGAAGCACGGGCAGCAGCTCTTGCCCAGTGCCTGTGGTGGCTCTGCTGTCGCTCCCTCTGCATGGCAAAGCCAGCTTTGTACCTTACCACCACCTCGCATGCCTTCCAGTGACAGCCCAAGCCATTACACATCCTAAAACACATCCCAAAACACATCCCAAGGGAAAAACACGAGGAGGCAGCAACTTTTCTGCTCCCTGAGAGGTCCAGCGCTCCTGTCACTGGGGTGCCAGCAGCGACGTGCACAGGACAAAGCCCAGGAGCTGTGTGGCTGGGAATGCTGGTACAAGACAGACCAGCCAGAAGCACCCTCAGATCTGTGCTCCCGAGGTGGTGCAGCATCTCCTGCCTCTCAGACTGGAGACTTGGAAGAACCCGCTGGGTCAGCTGGGTGTCCAAAAGCCAGAATCGCCTCGGAGATCAGATCCCAGCTGCAATCTGCAGGACTATCAGCCTCCAACCTCTGGTCCTGCCGTCTTCTTCCTTCGACTCGTTCCCGAACCTCCAACCTTCCTGCCCAGCCCGTAGGAAGCCAGGCAGTGGGTCAGGGAGCTGGGAGCAAGGAGGGACCAGAACACAGACAGCAAAACCAAGTCTTAGCCCTGTTTTTTCAGCAGAGGAAAGCGTGATGTGATGGTCTGCACACGCCAGGGAACAACTTCATCATCCTTTGCCTCTGGGAGCATCGAGACCAAACTCAAAAGGGATCATTTCTCCATCCCTTGCCCACCTGGTACCCAGCAGCTACGCCTGTGTGTCCCTAACGAAGGTTTCCACCACAGCACACTGTGCCAGAGCAGCCTTGCCAGTGCTCTCCAGGGGTAACGCCAGGGGTGAGAAACCAGCGTGTAGGAGTCTCCCAGGTTGCAAAAGGCTAACCAAATTTCAGATGGAGTTTAAAAGCGCAATACGTCTTCCAAGCAGGCAAAACATTTCTCTTGCAAACCCTCCCAATCCTCCAAACTTCCCGTTTGCTCTGTGTTTACAGGATGTCTAGGAAGTGACTGGCACCTCATTTGCCATCATGTAACCCTTCCCAGCATAGCCCGGAGCTCAGCTCGTCACCCCGTGGGTTACGGCTCAGCGCAGTGGCATCCCTGGCTCGACAGAACCGTAGGAGCAGCTTGTCAAGTGTTTCTACGAAGCATGAGAGACAAGCAGAGAGAAGTGTTATGAAAACTGTGGCTTAATTAATTGAAGCTTGCACTTCTCCCCCTTCCCCTGAAGCGAGACTTTGCAGATCCATAACCTGCCAGATCGTCTGTTAACGTACCCAGAGTGGGGCTGGTGGCAGGTCACAGCTCTGCTGCCTTTTTTTTTATCTGGCATAGAGGAGGGAGCTGGAAGAAGAAAGATCCCTGCCCAGAGGAATGACGAAACAGCCCAGATATCAGCTATAATAGGAACAAATGGAACTTGGGCCCATGGGAACATCAGAGCAGTGAAACAAGAGTCAGTAGAAACAGCCTGCGAAAGGCAGGTGGGAACTGCAGCTTCGTGGCCGAAATGAGTCCGCACCGTCCAGCCAGCCTGGACTCTTCTCAATGACTACAGAATCCTCCTGCATCCTGGGATGCTGGGCTAACAAATCCTTTCCCAAGGCAAGCTTCGCAGCCTGGGGTAGAGCCAGGGACATGAGTGGGCTTCTTACACCGCTTAAGCCAATGCCAGCGTCCGCCCCCTCCACCCATGGGTGCTAGCTCAAGCAGAGCGTGGCGAATGCCTGCCAAAATCCCAAGCGCTCACCAGTGGTTCGTGCCGTTCCCGTCGCTCGTGTGGCCACACTATAAATCAACCGAGACAGGCAATTAGGGATCTATATTAAGACTCTTATAAATATATATTGTATAGCAGTCTGGAACATTAGGGCTGTCTGGCTGCTTGATAGGCTGAGCCGTCTCAAGACCTACAGTGGCCAAGGTGTCCCCAAATTGCACCGGGGGGGCCCGGCAGACTCCAGCACAAACTTGGCTTTTCCTACCTTGGTCGCAAAGTGCTGAACTTCACCCTGGCACAAACACAACTTCCACTAGTTTACTATAATTGGTTTCAAACTGGTCTTAATTAAAACCGGTGTGGACTTGCTTAACTCCATTTAAACCAAATTTAAATAAGATTGGACCAGAATTGATTCCTTTCCGAAGCAAGCTAAAGCTGGGTAAGCTGTTTAGAGAGTATCCACAAGGGTATTTGCGGTGGTTTAGCTAAAATGATTTACCGCAATCCCTAATTGAAGCAATTTCAGCTCGGATATAGGGAGGGCGAGCTAAGAGCTGGCGGGGCTGAGCATCCTTCCCACCCGAGTGCCTTCCCCGGGGCATCACATTTCCAGCTCAGCCCAGAGAAGGACGTCCCTCGGCTCCTCCAGGAGCAGCCGGGATAAACCCAGCAGCAGCCAGAGCTGGTCTGTGAGCCTTTGACTCGAGGCCGGTGGCATGGGAGTCGGCACTGCCAGATGGTGCTTGGCGAAACCCCGGGCGGCGACGTGGGAATCTGCGCAGCATCTCCCCCCAGCAGCCTTCCCCAGGATGTTTTGAATTTTAGCTTTTGCAAACACAGGGCAGCGAAGCCTTGCAGAGGAGGATAAAAATAGAGCCGTAAAAAAGGCAAACCCTCCACCCCCCTCAAAAAAACGCGGCGCAGGGCGTAGTTGGAAACAGATGCGAACGTGTCGGCAGCTCAGCTGGGCTCTGCAAAACCTCCGCTCTCCCCTCCCCAGAGTGCAGGATGCTGCTGAGGAAATAAAACCACTGAAATTATGGATTGCACGGCCACGGGCTGTGGTGAGCAGTCAGCCTGCTTTTGCAGGGCTGCCCGGGCACATGGATGCTTCTCCCCTTCCTACCTGGCTAAAGAGCTGTGGGTTTGCAATTCCTGAGACTTCAGCATCTTGCTAGAAAGGGGGTCCCCAGGCAGGCCGGGGTATGTATTTTGATGCCAAATGAGGCTTTTGCTGCACTGATCCTCTGGATCCCCCCACTCCCACACAGGGTCTGTGCTTGTGCCTGCCTTGGAGGAAGGCAGCAGGCAATGATAGTGCCAATGGGTTTCCTAGGAAGGATGGGAGTCCACTAGTAGCTCGTTTTTCTTTGTTAAGGTAAATCAATACGTAAAAATGCAGCAGGGGTATAGCTGAGACAATGTACAGGAGAAGAAAATACCCAGCAAAGCCGCAAAAATGGGAGCAGTTAAGCTTGGTGGCAAGTTTAGAGTGGGCTGAGGCTACTGCAAGGGAAGGTGAAGCATATGGAAGATAACCTGCAAGCAGGAATAAGCAGCAACGGGTGTTGCCAGGCCATTTTTGCACCATTATTCCTTGCAACATCTTGGGGAAACTGAGGCAGCCCAGCAAAGTAATTACACAGGAGGTGTTTGGCTAGCAGTGATGTTATCTACACCATTGACTTCTCCTGCATCAGCTCCTACAGATCAGTAATCCCGGCTTTTATTTGGGAATCCCCAACCTTTCTGGCCAACCATGTGCTGCGACTGGCTCAGGAGGGATCTAAACCTGAAGGCACGCCAGGTGAGTTACGGCTATGGTCTGGATGGTTTCTCCTGGGGTTTTCCGTGGCATCCCACCACCGCCGTTGCAGAGCATCCAGGAAAAAATCCAAATCACCCTTTTCTTCTAATTCCCCGCCTCTCCCAAGAGGCAGAAGAACTTTTTTGAAAGTCAACCCTCTTGCACAACTCCATGTCAGTACGGAAGGAGACGGCAGAGCCACCAACCATCGGGAACCAGAGCGCTGAGCTCAGCGCACTCAGGAGCAACAGGTCTCTCCTCTCTTGCTTGCTTGACTCCTCTGTTCCCTGCTGTCGCACTCCTGATCCTGTGAAAGCTGCTGGAAACTGGTTCCTTCAGCAGCAAGTGATCCATTGTGCAACATCAGCTGTCTCCTTACCTTCTGTGGAGAGGATGAGTATGGAGGGGTTTCCCTTTTATCCTTGACAGTTTAGCAAATCTGAGCCATATGACAACAGCCCAGCTTTTCTTTCCTACCTTTTCACGGACCCCCTGCACCCTACAGACTCTTACATGGTGTTTTCAGAGGCTGCCCTAATGTTTTCCAGACCATTTGGAGGTGGGACCTTGCCCTACACTGCCATCTCTGCAGATCTATGATTACACAAATGAAGCGATAGACAACGTAAAGGGAGTGGTTTGGTTCACTGAAAACAAAATCCCTCAAAAAGACATTGATAGGAAACCCCTATCACAGGACATCTCAAGTTCAGTCCAGGCTCTGGAGCGCTGCACGTTCTCTGGTGGGGATACAGCAAGTCTGAACTCAACAGACTACATTTCTCAGGGACTTTTAGCAGCTTCCTCCAGAGCAATCCACCAACTCCTGGGATATCCATGGACTGCTGGTGGAAACCAGTGACATCGGGCATGTTAACGCACCCACGTGTGGAGTCAGCCTCCCGGTAAACATCCCATAGCGTGAGGTGCTCAGAGGGTATGCCACCATCCCCGTGACCTCCGGCAGGAAGTCAGGCAGGAGAGACCGGACCGAGTCAGAGAGGAAAGCGCCTCCTGTGAAACAAAGGGTCGTAACCACTTCTCCTTACAAAGCTGTGAAGTAAGGAAGGAAGAGACGCGTGCAAGAGCTACCCTGTACAAGGCAGCAGATGATATCAGCATCTGTTTGGAGGGGTCTTTCTCCTCCCATGCAGAGCAGAGCTGGAGACTAGGCTGGAGGGCTTGCACCTATGCTAGCATAGAATCACAGAATAGTTTGGGTCAGAAGGGACCTTTAAAGGTCATCTAGCCCAACCCCCCTGCAATGAGCAGGGACATTTTCAACTAGATCAGGTTGGTCAGAGCCCCATCCAGCCTGACCTTGAATGCTTCCAGGGATGGGGCATCTACAGCCTCTCTGGGCAACCTGTTCCAGTGTTTCACCACCCTCATCGTAAAAACTTTCTTCCTCATATCTAGTCTGAATCTACCCTCTTTTAGTTTAAAACCATTACCATTGTCGTATCTCAACAGGCCCTGCTAAAAAGTCTGTCCCCATCTTTCTTATAAGCCCCCTTTATGTATTGGAAGGCTGCAATAAGGTCTCCCCAGAGCCTTCTCTTCTCCAGGCTGACCAACCCCAACTCTCTCAGCCTTTCCTCATAGGAGAGGTGCTCAATCCCTCTGATAATTTTTGTGGCCCTCCTATGGACCTGCTCCAACAGGTCCATGTCTTTTCCTGTGCTGAGGGCTCCAGAGCTGGATGAAGTACTGCAGGTGGGGTCTCACCAGAGCGGAGCAGAGGGGCAGAATCACCTCCCTCAACCTGCTGGCCTTAGTGACGACGACTCTTGGGTTATCTGCTACTTGTCCCAACTTCTACACAGTTGGCAAAACACTCTCAAAGTAAAGCAGGCAGCTGGATTCCTATCATGCAAACCTGATGGGTGCTCGCACAGCCCTGCAGACCTTGTCCCTGAAAAGTGGGCAGAAGATAACCAAGGAGAGACTCACAGAGGTCAGCACCCAGTCACCCTCTCCTGGGGCAGCCGGAGCAGGTTGGAAGGAGAGATGTCAGGTCTCCCAGGCAGTGCTGGGCTGGGCTGGCCCTGACTCACTGTGTTTGGAGAAGGCGTCAAGGGCAGCTGACCTTACGTAACCAGAGAACAAAGCAGCTAAATAAAAACTGGAGCTGGGAATGGGCTGCGGAAGTGGGACACAGCTTTCCTGACTAATCAACCAGCATCTGAAGGAAACCGAACTCAATGGCAGGGAAACAACTGCATAAACACATCCCGAGGGAAGAAAGGGAGCAAGAGGAAGTGGGGGGAAGACCATGGGGGCACTGGCCCCTTCCACCTCCCCTCCTGCCCTCGCTGCTTGGGTCGCAAAGCCTGGAGCACCGGGATGGAGAGCACAGCATAGAAATCTGTTGCAAGCTCAAGGGTTTTAAGGGTGCCCATGCTTGCTTACCTGCAAAGCCACCAACTGCAGGCTCAGACAGGCCTCAGACATAGGAGGGGAACATAGGAGATGGCTCAACTGGCACAGCTCTCCTCCCACTGCCAGCTCCAATGGCATCTCGGTCTAAAGTGTGATGAAGGGAATGGAGTGATTTAACCCCAGGGAGAAGTGCTGGTACCTTGCAGCCTCCCCTCTAACAGTGCAATAGCATCCTACCACCGAGAAAGTGCTGTTCGAGCCAGGGTGCGCTAGTCGGGGAGGCGTGCTTGGGGAACACTCCCATACATCCCAGTACAAAACCAGTGACCCCAGAAGAGGTACACCACCTCTTTGGTGCCAGCACCTCATGATTTTTGCCTGGGAAGGGCTGTACTCACAAATGCATCAGCCTGCAGGGCAGAGTTTGGGTTCACTCGCTCTCACCGTACATCACGACCTCGGGGACCATGCAGACATAGGGATTTCTACTAGCCACCCTCCCACTCCAAAAAAAGCACCCCCCCCAAACAATGCTCTGACAAAAAGATTCTTTTCCAAGAGCCCATTAGCATCTGCATGGGGGCAAGTTGCCCCACACTGGGGCAATGGGAGCTCTGGCTCCAGCAGATCTGCTCAATGTGGGGAGAGCCGGACTATTTTCAAACGTTACACTTGAATAAGCAAAGCCAAGTGCTCTTCCAGATAGCTAACAGGGGCCACAGCAGCCGTTAGGATCCATGCCATCCAGCCTGCTATTTTTAGATCACCCACAAGGAAGGAAACCTCAGACAACCATCAGTGTGAGCTGAACTGCAGCTCCTCAGCTGCTTGGCCAGCGCCACAGGAGCTGCTCCACCCAGGCAGTCTCACTTCTGACACTGGGAGGGTGGATGAGACTTGCAGATGGCTTGGGGAGGTCGTCAGCATTGCAGCGCCCACCCCTCCATCAGAGCCTGGCTACGGCTGCCAGCGTGGAACAGGTAGATCTGCAAAAAAACCCCCACCCAAACAACCCAAAACCTGAGCTGGTTGCCGGTGTGGACCTTTCTAAGCCCAGGGAGGGGTGAGTGATCTGGGATGTTCAGAAAAAACAAAGCCCGGGGAGCGGAAAGCAAAGCCTCCCTCTCTGGTGGTGGTGATTTTACAAGGTCCCGTGGCCACATCCTGCACAGGGAGAGGCAGCCTTGGCTCTGTGCTCGGGTTGCAATCTAAAGCTGCCGTGAAACGTGCTTTTGGCCAGGACGACCTGGCCTGGGGAGTACAACAGGGAGGCCCTTAAATATCAGCAGCAGAGGAGAAGGGGCAGCCAAGCAACTGCAAAGGGTGAGCCACAGACAAGGGAAGGTGGAAAAAACTTCTCGATGTGCCGGGATGATTAATGAAAGGCTTTTTTTTTTATCCCCCAAGTCCCCAGAAAATAGGACTGTCCCTCTTCATCTCTCTTCTGAGGTCCTACCCAACAGTCAGAGCACCATAGCAGTTCACAGTCAATGTGGTCAGCCTTGAACAGGCAACACAGGCACAGACTGAACCCTCTGCAGATCCATCTATGTTTTGGACACCCCGGCTTGCAGCCAGCATCCCGTCCCTGAGCTACTTTTAGAGGCTCTGAGAACTTTTACAAGGAGAGAACAGGCTGGCACCCAAGGTCCTGTAAAAAATAGGACAATAATGACCTCCCTGCACACCGGCCTCTGCAGCACCCTGCTGCTAAACAGAGTCCTAAATACCCAAAACATGAGCTAGAGGAAAGCAATAAAAATAAAGACAGTCCCCTGGTCTGCGCCATGGCAGACTCAATCCCCAAGTGATGCCGAGTGGGGATGGATATATTGATTTATTACTGCGAGAGAGGCTTCTCCTTTTGCCCGAGCAAATCTGACTGGTGCCACCAAGCATCGAGTGAGACCAGGGAGCAGGGAGGCACGGAGCTGTGGCACTCACCAGATGAGCTCAGCTGGCCAGCCCTGGCCGGGATGTGAAGCTCCACCGGGCCAGCTCGCACATTGGAGCTGTCAGAGGGACCGTGACCCTCCGTCTGTCCCGCCGGGGAAGAAGCAATCTCAGCCAGCACTTCCAGGTCCTTCAGGATAACCTGCGGAGAGAGGGACAGCATGGGGTGAGCACGCACAGGGGCGGAGGCAGTCAGCAGGGTGAGCTTCCCTTTCCAAACCCACGGCTGGAGAGGGTGAGATGGGAAGCAAACACCAAATCCCAGCACATCAAGGAAGGTGTAGGGAAAAGAGGCCTACCTATGAAGTTCAAAGTGGAAATTTCGAACGACTGCAGAGGGGATGGGGCAGGAAAGAGCAAAGGGGAGAAAAAAACCAGTTTCTGCTCTGCGAGTCCCAAGGGATCATGTGAAATTAAATCTAATTTATGCAACCAGGAGCAGGGCTTGCTTTTCCCTCTTCCCACTTTGGGGAGGTCTGGGTTTTGCTTCCCCACTCCCCTTCATAATTGCAGATTTGGGACAACCCCAGCAAGAGCATGGGAATAATCTCGGGGGCAAACATCAGTCTGACTGCCTGCCCCCCCGTGCCCCCAGCTACCCAGTTCAGGGCAGCATCTGAGAGCAGGCTCGGCTGCCTGCAGTTAGGACGGCGAGGCAGAGCTGCCATTCGGATTTCATAGCTCCTTCCTTCCAGAAATCGCCAAATTAGTCTATATATAGCATTTCTGGAGAAGTTATTACAAGGTGGGTTTTTTTTTCGTCCTCAACCCTTCTCATGTCTCAGACTATTTTGGGTCCCCCTTTATTCAAATGTCCTTGGGTCTAGAAGTTTCATCAGCCGTCCCTGATGCTGTGAGCATAGCAGGGCTGTGCGGAGCAGAAAAGCTACCAAAAAGGGCCAATTGCCACGTCTAACCCATTCAGCATCCAGCAGAGTGCATCCCCGACCACCCCCTGCCCACCAGCACAGCGTCCCAGGCTTTCCACCTGTTCTCACAAGGCATCCTTTTGAGGAGCTGCAGTTATATGGGAGTTTTAACTTCTGAGCTACCAAAAAACCCCTTACCCCTGAAAAAAAAGCCAATTATGTCTTTTTTTGATCATGCAGAGCTTGAAAATATGACTCCTGAAAATCAGAAAGAGAAGCCCCTGGGTTTCTCTGTTGCAGATATCTTAAGCTGTTTGTTTGTTTGTTTTTTCAATTAGGGCTGATTTTTAAGCCCCCAGCAGCCTTTGAGCAGGCAGCGAGGTGTCCAGGCTTTGGTGCAGAGCTGGCTGTGGGGAAGCAGCCCACTGCCAGCACCACGAGGCTCCTGCATGCTTGGGAAGACCCTCTGCCTATAAACATGATTAAGTCCCAGCCCACGGTTCCCCCGGGGATGAAAAAACACAACAACAACTTGTGCAATGAGGAGCTATGATGCTGCTGTCCCTGAAGAATATGGCACCTCCATGACATCGTCAAGGATGGGACCTCATTGCCATCATGGGACATCACTGCCATCGCCAGCCTTCATCCTCTTCCAGGGAAGCGATGCCATAGTCCTCGGCAGAGGAAAGAGATTCCTCCCTCTCCACTTTGCAGGGCTTTCAAGCCTCGGTGGCTCAGATAAAGCAATGCTGATGGTGTTTCATTTCAAGGGGAAGATGTCCCTGAGCAGAGCTCACAACAGCTAGTCTCCTGAAGCCCTATGTAGATTCTCTGGTGGCTAATCACGTGGCTCAGCTGAACTTACAGACTTCGAGTGGGGGAAGGCACTAATTTGGGTCTTAAGCTCTCACAGCTGGGGAAATAACACCCGTGGAAGTTTCCAAGTCTCATTGTCTTTGGCTAAAACTGGCAAAGAGACTCAGGGTTTGGCTACTGGGGCTGGCAGGTGGGTGAGAGCTGGGACTCTTGTTCATGCTACTGATTTTGCCGAACCCAGCACGCGTGCCAACACAACCAGGATGACGTAACCTCCCATGCCAAGGCTGTATCAACACATGGCTGATGTACCGCACGAACCAGCCGCCCACGACTGCCACCCTGCTGCATTTGCTGCTGCCACAATCCCCGCCTAGAGCCCGCTCATCCAGCCAAACACTTGGGCTATCGTCCAGTGTTGACTTCACCAGCAGCTCCCACAGCATCAGGAAACAGGACCAAGACCCTGGGCTGAGGCAAAAATCACCCCTACTGCCTCCCAAAGCATTTAGAGCCATGTCTTCTCCCATGAGGTCGGATCCTTGATCCAAACTCCCAGAGCCGTGTGCTCAGCCCCATCTCTGAGATTCTGCTTGGGCTTGGGATGCTCCGGCCAGGTTGCCTGGGCAGCAGTGACTGGCACCACTGAGGGCATGGCTGGACCTCTCAAGTTTTGGAGAGGTAAAGGGGTGTTCCCCCAAGCCAGATGTGTATGTCACAGGCACGAGGTGGAAAAATGTTTTTTTCCAGCATGGGCTGGATTTTGCAATTGAAAAACATGGAGGAAACAAGAAGCAGGAGGGACAGGTGCACGAGCACCTGAAGGAAGAGGAGGAGCAGGCAGCTGTGAAGACTCAGAGTTTTCCAGCTGTGGGAATGAGGCAGGGAGCTCCGGTTCCTGCTGCTTCTTCCCTGCACGCTCCAGAGTGGGTTCCCAGCCAGGGACAGAGGAAAGCCAGAAGCACTTGGTATGCGCTGCACATCCCTGTGCTAAGCAAAGCTGGAGCCGGCGGCTGGCTTTGTGCGAGCGAGGAGGCTGTAAGAAAGCAATATCCTGCCATTGCCATGGCAACGGGCTGGCTGCGCCAGGAGCAAGCCGGTCCCATCCGTCAGGAGCTGAGCGGCCATCGGACCCGATAGTGCCGGGAGCACAAGGGCCGGAGCCATTCCCAGCTGCTGGGTGAGGGAGCGATCCTGACGGCCAGCCCAGAGGAGCAGCCACCAAGGACATTTCCTGGCCCAGAAGGGATTTCTGTGAAAGTTTCCCAGCGGTGATGAGATGTAGGGCAGCGTGTCCCTGCTCTGGGTGAACGTGGGGCTAGTTAGCGTGAACTGGAAGGAGCAGGGGAAGCAGGATCATGATGGATGGGGAGACCCGGATGACGCCGCAAGCCGTTCCCAGCACCAGGATGAAGAGCAGCATGGAGGAGGGCGAGCTCTTTGCACAGTGGGGGGATGAGGAGCAGGTTATCAGACAGTTATAAATAAGCTGTTATAAATAGCAGCTATTTCTCCTCCCTGGGAATAGGCAAGATTTCTCCCTGTATTGCTACCAGAGCACAGATTTTGAGGGCTCATGAAACTGTTGGTCTCTCCAGCTTCTCTAGATCTAGGTCAGGTTAATTTGCCGCTTGTTCTGGTTGAACAGAGCCAAGACCAGCTCTGCTGTCAGTGGTGCACGGGAAAAGAGGGGAAAAACAGCCCCCAAATGGCACATGGTGGATGGACACACCTGCAACATGCAAAGCATCACCTTGATGCTCCTGGGGAGGACTTTGCCTCTGGCCAAAACACTGGGCTGGCCCTGGCCTGTTGCAGAGGAAGGGGAAGTGACCCCAAATCTGCTGCAGACCCCTGGGGAGCAAGACTTAGCACCCTGCAGCACATGCTGACTACCAGGACACCAGGGCAGGCTGCAGCAGCAGCTCCTGGGGTACACATGATGGCAAGGATAGGGACTGAGCTCCTGAAGATGTTGTCCTTGCTGGTGTTTATGGAAGAGTTTAAAAAAAAAAAAAAGAAAAGATTAAAATGCTGTGCGCAGCAGGGACATGCTCATGGGTGGCCTCAGATTGTCCCAGGGCAATGAAATGGGGCATGCAACACCAGGGACAAGGTTATTCTCGCCAAAGAGAAGATGGGAATCCAGCTGAAACAAGATGCCACCAAGATGGAGAACAAGAAGGTTAAGGGCTGCAAAGCACTTCTTAAAAGGGGACCAAGATCAGGGTGGCTGTGGAAAACCCCATGGCATTACCAGGATCAGCAAGGCAGTGGGGTGGAGGAGCAACCCGGTGGGGACCAGGAAAGCTGAGGATGCTGCTGGATGCTTCCTCCTGCTCCGCCACTCCAATGCAGCACCTTGCTGCCGCAGTGTGCGCTGAGGCTTCCCCAGAGGGCTTCATTTATTTTGTTTCATTTTTTTTCTCTCCCTCCAAACCTTTTAGCTATAGCCAGGGGAGGGGAGGTGAGCACAGGCAGCCAGTCCCGGAGCCAAGAGTGGCCAGTGGCGAGGCTGGCCGAGCCCCAGACACACACGGTGTGAAAAGAAAACTTGCGTCGCCCCCGCCTCCACCGGCTTTAAAGACAGAAAAAGAAAAGAAAACCCACCATTAATCTTCCCACACCAATTTAACTGGACCTCTTTTCAGGTCCCCGGCACAGCAACTTTCATCCTCTGATCTTGCCAAGACCTTTTTTTCCCTTTACAGCCACCGGATTTCAGATTTTAGCCTGTGGCCGGGAGGGGATGGGGAGCAGAGGGAAGGCAGCGGGGCTGGAGGCTTCTCCTTTCCTCCCCATGGCAAATCCTGCCAGGTTGTGCTAACACATGCTCACAGCATCAGCAAATACAGCAGGCAGTGGTGGGGGTCACTTGGTAATATGGCCATAACCACCCAAAACCAAGCTGCAACCTGAAAACTCCCTGTTCTCCCTCCTGCTTTTGCAAATCCCCCATTTGTCCCTGCTGTGGGCATGTGAGGGCCAGACCTGCAGCACCACGAGCTGGCAGGAGCACAAGCGTTGTCACAGCTCAGAGCACCTCTTTAAATGTGTTTAATTAGCATACAGGGACCTTAACACGCATGCCACCTGATACCAGTTGCAGAGCGGATGCCAATGAGGTATTTCTTCATGCGTTAGAGGGAAGGGAAAGAGGCAGGACAGGTCCAGCCAGTGGGACAGGGCTGGAGGAAGGCAGAGCTGCCCTGGAGCATCCCCGCAGGCCACGCTGCGGCAGGCTGAATACCTGCAACCCCTTCAAATTCAGCACCCACAGTCCCAGTACTTATGACAGGCAAAGGGTTTGCTTGTATTTGCTACCTGTCTCCCATCCAGCACCTCCTCCGCACCCCAGGGAGCCAGGCACCCAAAGCCAAGCTCACAAAATCCTGGATCCTACACCTTCATCCCACCCTGGACCCACCCCGAGCCAGCTCCCCAGGACAGGGATTGCCTGCACCTCCACAGCAGACAGGTTTTCCATGGTTTTAGACTGCTCTGTGATTTCATCCGTGGTTTAACGTGGGAACACTGTAAGTGCCTTCTGGAAACCACCTTGAGCCTGGACTGTCAGTTTACCACTGGCAGTATACGTTCAGTATATGTATAAACTGTGTATGCATATCTACATGCCAGCCATGCAATTATGGTCTGGAACTGGTGCTGAGCCAAGAAGCTCCCTGTGGATCATGCTCCCCCCAGGAAACTTCCTATTCCTGCACGATGCAGTGCACAGATTATCTTTCAACCCAGTGCCCTTGCAATGCCTCGAGTCTTTGGAGAACGCACCACCCCACCCTGCTTTAAGACTTTGCTTAGGGGCTGCTTTCACGTATGGCAAGCTGGGCTGACCACATTTTTCACCATCCAACTGAAATTACATACCTCTGTATATACCCCACCATTTCAGTCCTAAGCTCGTCCTCAGTGTAACTTCCCTCTTGAAAACAAGTAGCCTCCCTGCTTCAGCACCTTGTAGTTTTGAGTTTCTCTCCAGAGAAGCTTTACCACCAAAAAAAATTAAAATAAAAGCCAGGCACACGTACATTAGAGTTCTCCTCATCGCAGTCTTTAGTTTACACCCTCTGCTTTGCATGGGGTCACAATATTCCGGCTGTAGCGAATTAAAGGCTGGGAGCTGGAGCACAATGGCTCTAAAACCAACAGAGCAAAGCTCCAAACCAAACCACGCTAAGACAGCTATTCGCTTTGGCACAAGCTTTTGTTCAGCTTCATTGTACTGGGAATTGGGCGCGATGGGAGAAGGTCGCCAGGATTTAGTGTGACAGCACAGCTCAGAGAGCAGGGCAGAGACCTCAGCGTCGAAATCCTGCAGTGCTGCAGCAGGACACGCAGGAGGGGTGTAGGAGTTGACAATAAAGGATAGAGATGAATATCAGTATACCACCATACCTGGGGTTCCTCCTCTCCTAGTTTAATACCGGAAACCCAAGACAGGGGCAAAATGTTCAGCTTGTCATGAAGAAGTTGGCTTGAACACCATGCAGGCTTTCAAGTCCATCACTACCTCCGCAGGCAGCGGTAGCCCAGGCTCAGCTAACCCTTTCTAGGGAAGGGTACCAACTCTTGTCCAGCGTCAGGAGGAGACTTCTAAGGATGCTCTAGGAGATACAGCTGCAAACAGCAAGCTAAGAAACCATTTGGATCTTTTTGCTGTATTCAAAGCCTTGCCTGGCTGCTGCCTAAATGCAGGTAGGTTTTCACATTAGCAGAGTTGAGAGGAAGCCAGAGTCTATCCTGCTTCACATCAGACACCAGCTCCACCTCATGCATCATTCCTGCATGAGTCAGACAAAAGTCCCAGCACAAGTTCCAACCCCCAGCAAGATTGAGAGGAGCAGATAAGGAAACAGGAACACGTTCAGCCGTAAAGAAACAACTGCATTTGGGAGCTGGAGAAATGAAAACAAAGCAAAGAAAGAAATCCAGCAGCGTCACTGCTTCATGGTTTTCTTGGAGATGCCCTCACCGCCTGTTGTGTCCACCTGAACTCAGCACCTGGGTCCAGCTGGGAAGGACCCAGGGAACTGAACAGCTACATCAGAAGCTGCCTTTGCACCAGGAGCTTGCAGAGGGAGATGACCTGAAGAGCAGCTCTTCCTTTCAGCAGTGCCTTCCAGCAGCCATGCTTTTAACCTGTGGGTGGAAAGGTCCAACCCACTGCTCCCAAAGGGCGCTTGGGCTTTGACTTTTCACCTTTTCTAACATCAATTCTTCAACCAGGTGTCAGGGCTGAGAGACTTGCACCGATGAAAGGAGCAGCTTGTACAGAAAAACCCATTCCCAGCAGGATCCTGTTAGTCTTGGAGCTGTAAGGAAGTTTTTAAGCACATCAAATTTTAACCAGGGCTTTTAAAGATTGCCTTCAAAACCAGGTCTCAAATGCGGGATGGAGCATCTCCCTGCCGGGGAAGCATGGGAACCAGTATGAGGTGACGCAGTGCAGCAGTACAGCATCTGACAGCCAGGAATCCTTGTATCCTGACTTGTCTACATATCAAAGGGAACTGCTTGCTTCAGCTTCGCTCCAACTTCTCCGTGCTGCCTTTGTGAATCTTAACTAGGTCTCTCGACCATTTCTTTACTGGCGCAGGAGAACTGGGTAGGAAGGGGAACAGGAGAAAGGCAGAGATGACTCAGGACACCGCAGATGAGATACTGGCCCCTGTTCAGCATGGTGGAGGTGGTGCAACACCTTGTGCTACTTGAAGAATAAAAACAGGCGTGACAACTTAAAGGGCAAGGATCCGGCTCCATCCAGCGCAAGTCTCTCCTTGCTTTGGGCTTGATTATTTATGGCAAGTGCACAGAGAGACTCGGAGCAGCTCAGCAAGACCAGACCTTAAAAATAAGGTGCCTGAGCACGGTCTTTCAGCCTGATGCAAAGCCCTGACTAGCACTGACCCTCCAAAGCCAGATTCTCCTTTGGTGATGAGCTAGCAAGAAACAACTGCTCCAGGACAGCTTAAGGGCACATCAGGAGAGTGACAGCTAGCCTCCAAACCATGCACGGGGGACAGGGGATCCACAGGCACTGTGAAGCCTTGCTGGGAAGAAAGATGGTACTGTCACTGTTGCCCAGTCAGGTTCCCTTGGGGAGGGCAGCAACGCAGGATGAAGACAGCAAAAAACCCCCCTAAGATGTGTGTACACCTTCTGCTACACCATACAACATGTGGAGCCCTACCTGGAAAGGGGAGGGAGATGCTTCCTCATTAGAGAGCTGGTGGGTTAGCTTACATAGGACCCCACACCAACTCGGTGTTCCCCAGCCCGTTAGCCAAGAGCTTCTGAGGATCCCAAGCTACTCTAGGACGTGAATGTGCACACAAATACTGTACCAAGCAGGGAGTAATGGCAAGGGAGCACCCAGCATCCCCTTTTCTAGTAGGCGTTGACGTTGCAGGTTAGCTAGCTCAATCTGTTGTCATTGTTCTCAAAAATGCCCAGCTCAAAAACCCCCTACTATTTCGGTCATTTCTACTTCCTCTGCAGAGAGCAGCAAATCTGGTTGGAAGCCAGCTGAGCAGTGGTGTTTAATGGATTGACTCGTCTATGGATTTCCTTAAAAAAACCCCCAAACCTCCAAACATTTAAATAAATGGAAGACAGGATTAAATAAATCAGCTTAAAATTACTTTTGAGCCATTCCCAGTTATGTCACATGGAGGAAATGCATCACCAGGGTCCTTTCTTCACTGCTTTTTTCAAATATTAATAAGCAGTGTAATTGCAACATGACTCACTGCAATCTCCTGCCAAGCTGGAGAGACTATCTGCAAGACGCAGGCTTTCTAGAGCGTTGCAAAGGCAGATGTGTGCTTGGGGACTCTTTTGGAAAGGTTTGCATCGTAAGCAGCAGGGTATGGAAAATGGCCAGGCAGTCGCTTGCCTTTGCAAGCACAAGTCATTCCCTCGCTTGCTTATTCCCTTCCCTCCTCTCTTAACAACCCCCTCGCACACGGGAGTTATTGTGGCGTTGGGGTTTGATGCCCTGAGTGTGTAAGGCAAAGCAGACAGCGCTTGATTTTTATTCCATGAGGAAGGTCTGGGCTGAGAAACCAGCCAGATCAGTTGCAGCTCTGGGCAAGAGGTATCCAGCTGATGGTAGAAGCGTTACCAGTGCCTGGACCAGCTGCCTGCTGAAGCTGCCAGCCTCCCACCCAAGCACTAGAAATGCTCCAGGGTGCAACAAAGAGGGGGAGAAGACGAAAAAGACACCAAAATTGAGATGACTGGAACCAGAGAAGAGGGGTGAGGAAGAAAGACAAGGAAATGGGAGAATGGTGCAGCCCAGAGATGAAGAGCACTGCACTGGGAGGGCAAGGCACAGGCAGGAGAGCGAAGGCAGAGCAAGCTGGCTCACTCATCGCTACTTGATTTTCTTTGCTCACTTCCAAACTGAGTGGTTCCCAGCCAACCTGATGCCACTGGGCATCTACTGCAGCCCCACCAGGCAATGCTGATGCTGCCCTGCTAGCGGTGGGTGCTGCTTAACTGCCTCATGACTTGGATTTTGCAGTGCCGGCTGGACACAATCCCCCTTGCATCTCTACAGACCTGTTGCAAGGCACCCGAACTCCCACTCACCAAGTATCTGACCACAACCCAGACCCATGGGAAGGACATCAGCTCTTGGACCTGAAGCCTCAGCTGTCTTCCCAGGCAGGCAAAAAGGATTTTTAGGAGTTGGCTTTGAAGGATCAACTCTCGGAGATGGAGAAGAAGGTTTATACAGACAGAAGGTCCCAAACACACCAGCCTAACCGAGACAGCATGGCTTTCAGCCGGGCCGCTACCTGCAGGCTCTGCATTGGGTCTTCTTCAGTTTAGCCAACAGGGTTAAACTCCCCAGTGCCAACACTGGTCAATTCCTTGGTTCAACCCAAAAAATCCAAAGCCTGGCTAGACGTGGAGACTGTAAGCTTTCAGGAGGACTTCTGCAGCAGCTGCAGCACTTACCTCATCTGACTCGTCTGACAGGGTCCGGAGCAAGATGGGGAAGAGGCTGTCAGTGTGTCGGAACATCTAGAACCAGAAAGACGGATGGCATCAGTCCTACAGGCCTGGTCACCCCTGTCACAGGACCCCTCTCCCCAAGGGAGCCTGCCGAAAGCTTCACCAGCATTTTCCATCTGGAGAGCCTTTCTTCCTTAAGCTACTGGGTATCCAGCAGCCAAAGCCTTCTCAGAAAAGGCAGGTGGACACGTGGTTGCAACGCTACTGGATAACTACAGCCAATTCAAAGGCAAGGAGCAGGCTGGGAGCAGACAAGCTCAGTCCCATGGAGGAAGCAGTAGGCTCACATGCCAAGTCCCTGACCTACCTTACGAGGCGTCTTGATGTACAAGTGGTAGAGCCATTTCAGGACTGCAATTCTGGTCATCATCCCAATGGATGTGTCATGAAGGTGGCAGTCCAGCACCTGAACTATTCCATCCAGGTTCAGGGTCACCTGGATCCTCTCGGAGCTGCATGGAAAGGAGAGAGGCTGGTTCAGTGCTGTAATCTCCAACTCACTCTTCCCACAGTGGGGAGTTCTACAACACATCAGAAGCTGCATCAAACATCTCAGCTCAAACCCTAAGAAACCTCAACTGTCCCCTTGGCCTGCTCCTGCCCTACTCAGCCTGGCCACCCACATTTCTTATTCTGTGCATCCAGATCTGCTAATGGCAAACCCAAGAACTGTGCTCAAGAGTTATGACAGCCAGGAAGCAATCTCCAGGCTTGTGAGCCTGTGGGGTCATGGCTGGGCATGGCCAGGTTTGCCCATATGGCATAGGTAGCTTCTGACCAGCGTTATGAGATAGGAAAGCACAACGACAGATACAGTAACACAACAAAAACTTGCTATGGAAACAACAGAAATCTTCCAAGCTTCAAGTTTTACCACTTCCCCAGAACAGCTGGTACCTATGCATGACAAGACACCATGCTAGATGAATCCACTACCATGGCTGTGTTGAGAAACTGGTCCATATTGCAGTCACCAGGTCTGGGGTTCAAAGACTAGAAATCCATAAAATGCATTCAGACTCCAATTCAAGTCTTACTAGCTCAAACACCTCCAGAGAATATCAACCCATGCACCCTCAAACTCCACTAGTTGGGGCCACCCAACCAGGTGAGGACATCCAGTTTCCACTAATCCCAGCAGACTCGTGCCGAGGACTGCAGATGGTGCCCTGGCTAGAGCAGTGGTTTTGGGATGCAGCTCTCTGCTACAAGCCTGCCTTGAGAACACCATCTTGTTTCCCAAAAGCCATCCCAAAAGATGAAGATAACTCTTGGTCATCAAGCAGGGATGAAAGCAAACAACTCCCTTAGTTCACCAGGACATTGCCTCTTTTATAAAACCGACAGCCTGCAGACCCTTAGCTCTTACCATGGTGAAAAACTCCCCAGTTTTTAATCCAAATAGTTGGGACCTGCATTGTGACAGGAGACCCCAACGCAGAAAAGGTCACGTTACAGCATTGTCCTGCTTGTAATCTTGAAGCCTACCTGATGGCTTCTCATCTCCTCGACAGCAAGGATGTGGGAAGTACCTGTTGCAGGAGACTAGGTTAAGGAGAGATGGTTGGACCTGAGATGGTTGAAGCAGACTTCTAAGAGGTAGCTGCATTGAAGAGCTAAGTCACTCCTGTCCTACCCAAGCTACTGAATTATTGAAGGCTGGACCAGACTCTTGCCGATTTTTCTAGCGTGCGCAGAGCTGCTCTGCATCTCATTTCATAAGAAATCCTAAGGGGCAGATTTCTCATGGTATAATTTGCAAGCAGAGCTGCGGCTTAATAGGATCTGATCTTCCCCAGGACACACGTTATAAGGGTGAGACGAGGAGGCTGTGGCCCCTCACAGCCCTGCAGATATCTGACTGCTTGATCTGCTCATGTAACAGATGCTGGGGTCTGCAAATTGCATTTCGAGTTCGACTAAGCTTTGATGTTGCAACCACCCACCGAGGGTCAAACGCTCAGGCATGTGGAACTAAGGGGAAGGAGGGACCCAGAGCACGGGGAGTTTGGGAGAGGGGATGTCCAAGGGAGCAGCATCCCAGGCAATGTAAGCCAGCCTGAACCAGCCCTGTATCTGGTTTTCCTGCAAAACCAGCTCCTGCTGCAGCAGCGCAGCCTGCCACCCACCCGGCATGGGGCTCCCGATGGAAGAGGAGCACAAATCCTCGACCTGATTACATCTCCACGCCAAAACATGCATTGTCTTTGCAGGATGGGGAAAAAACCTTAGGGTATTGTGTGTTTTCAGAGGGAAGCAGCTGAAAGGATGGCGCAGAGAAACGGTGCGTTGAAGCCAGCCAGTTTGGAGGTGGCCTCAACGCTGCCACATACACCAGCTCCGCACTGCTGTGAGGCAGGTGGGGAGGACACAGGGTGGTATCGTTAGAGGAGGACGCTGGACTGCTGCCAGCACAGCAACAAGCCATTTCCGGCTCGGGTTGTGCCAAAGTTGCTCGTGAAAACCCCTTCCCCAGTGATGCAGCACCTGCACAGGAGTGGGCTGTGGGCAGAGCCTGGGCGGCTCAAGTCAAAATCCACCCGAGCTGACCCCAGGAGGTGGCTGGCAGTGCTGGGCTCACCTTGAGTCAGCCAGACCCCAGCCATGCCATGTACCACCACCCCGCGGCTCCGCCAGGCTCAGCTCCTGCTAAAAGGGATGGTGGCTGGGCAAAGCTCCTCGCCGGCTATCCTCTCCCCGCATCTGACGAGATAAACCTTTTAGGGGGGTTGCCGGCAGAGAAGCAGCTCGTTTACTCAGCACAAAACCATGGCACCATCCTGAAAGGCAAGAGGTTTGATGAACATGTGAAATTGAGCTAAAAATCTCCCACCGACCATGCTTCTCTGCCTCTGAGATGGAGTGGCACCAGATTCCCATGGGCTGCCCCCTTTCCAGGGGGCAAGGCAGCAGCCAAGCATGGAGAGCACTGCTACGGCTGCAGCTCCAAAGCGGGCTCACAGCTCACCCCGGCTCTCCTTAATCCCCCAGGCAGTGCAGAGCGGGAGCAGCAGTAATGGCATTGCGTTAATGCGATCCTCTGGGCCTGCCACACTGGCTCCCAGCGCCGGCATCTGCGGCAGGGCAGATGTCAGATGCAAGCACTTCCATCTAACCCACTACCCCAGATTCTCCTCCGGAGGATGAATGCGGCCCTGGCACCGCCTCCGTGGTTCTCCTGTGACGGTGAGAACATGCTTTTAGGGCAAACTGAGCAATGATGGGGGCTGTACCAGGCTCTCACCTCCGGATGCTGATACTCTTTGCTCAAGTTGAGTGGTGGGGCAGGAGACTCACCCCCCAGCACGTCCCCCCATCTCAGAAAGCATCCTCCAGCATAGGAACAGAGCTCACTTTCCCACTGCATTCAACCCACAGCAATGTTTTTCACCCGATGTCCCTTATCAACTCATTTTCTCATTTCTCCCCTTTCTTCAAGGGCTTCTGCCATCTCTCTCCTCAGCAGTCACCTTTTCTCTGCCAATGCCTGAGCTGTCATCTCCCTCCTGGCCTCCTGCCTGGCCCAGCTGCTTTCCTGACCCCATTTTCAGACAAGGTTAAGGTCTAGGCCAGGCTCTAGCCTTTAAGCAGCCTTGCCAAGAGTGGAAATACCCAGGTTCTTTCATTGTGGTCCAAGTCACAAGGGCAGCTCCCATACGGGCTGGCAGCTGTGCTGCTCAACGGGCCCGAGCCAGTGGCCAGGAGGTAAATAGCTCCTCTCTGCTACTGGTCCCACAAGCTGTCGCTTTCTCGTCCTCCATCGCTCTCATTTTGGCGCTCTTGGCTTCCTTCTGCTTACTGCGGTTTCCAAGTACTGGAAGTGCCCACAGCACCAGGGCAAGCTGATCTCCCAGGGAAGCGATGAGGCCAAGGTCTAAGCATAGACATCCAGTCTGACGAGCTGTAGATCACCGCAACAAGGGCTAGGGCAGCGTGCCTGAGGTCCCCCTCCTGCTCATCCACCCAACGGCGCGATGGGAGCAGTGAAGGGAACCCGTCTCCTTGCTCCAGGCTGGAGAGGAGGGCCAGGAGCAGCCGCCCCAAGAGGAGACCCTGGACCCAAAAGCTGCAGCAAGGCAGACTTAAGCAGACAAGCTGCTGGAGAACAGGACTCCGAGGCAGGCTTGGTGAGCGAGCTCAAAACAAGCCATCACCCTGCCTTCAGCCAACCATCCCCTGGGTGCTGCAGGGCACCCAGCACCATCCCCTACCCTCCGCCCAAGTGTTCACCACCTCAATGAGCTCCCCAGCTTGCTGGCTGCACCCCCAAGGCGTGTCAGGCTCTGGGCACGGGGCTACAGTGACTTCCAGCACAAGACAAGCAGCAGCAATTTTAGCTTTGTACTAAGCCCTAACTACCACCTTTAAAAGTCCGATTTAAATGCAGCCTTGGGCAGTTTAGCCACATGGGAGCAAACTGCCCTTTCCACAGAGCAACAAGCAGCTTTACGTGTCCACGTACTGCTGGACAGCACTCAAAACAAGAAGCCTTCTTTGCATCAGGAAGGACCACAAAAGCTCTTCTGGAGCCCCCATGACCCTTACCTAGTTTGGTGAGGGACTGTGGTCCCACCACCTTTGTCCTGCTGCCATGCACCTAACCCAGGCAGCCCTGCTGACCACTTGCTAGCCGTGCCTGACCATCCACCCAGCAGTACAGTTAGGGAGTTATCTCAAACCGTCCAGGTCTTGTATTGAAACACCGATGCAGTTACAAGAGCCTAAAAGGCACTTTCCTGCTGTTTTGGTCCAGTGACGCAGGACAGACATCTGCATCTTCTCCTGCAGCAGCTCAGAATGACGGAAGGAAGGCCAGGCTCTGCTCCAGCTGCCACACTTCCACCTCCTCTTCCTGAGCTGGGCTTACACCAGTGATCGCAGCATTGGCGGGGTCAGCTAGGCCACAGGAAAGCTCCAGTGCCTCTGAAACACAGTTCTGGTCCACTTCCGATGATGTTTTTTGCAGAAGCTGGAAGCAGGGACCCCCACCTGCATGGGGAGCCCTGCAGCCCCTCCAGCCCTGTGCAGCCAGGCTCTCCCAGGAGCCAGTTTCTCTCTCGGCACAGACATGGTCCCCTTTTCCTAGCGAATGACATTAGGAAGCTGGCAATTACCCTGGAAGCATTTTGGATTGCCAACAGCATGTCTTAGGAGCAGTAGGGGTGTGCGTGTCCGTTTGTGGCCATAGGAACATGCCCAGCATCCATCTATCGAGCATTCAGACCTCATCATCATCTTGGATGGCATCTTCATGGAAGATGTCCCTCTGCAGATGCTGGGCTGTGAGCTCCTCCACCCCTGCTGACCGAGGTCCTCCTCCTCTCGCCACTGCTGCAGTGCTATCCCTCTGCAGACGTCCGTGTGGGGAGGGCAGGAGAAGGGGGCGTGAGAGCTGGACGCCTGGCGCTGGGCCATGCTCCATCACTCGCTCGCTGGGGGAGAGTGGGGGAAGGAAGTGGGGGGGAATGAACAAAAACAAAGCAAAGAGTGACTTCATCTTAAAAGGCAGCTGCAACTTCCTCCGTTTGCGGGCTTTGCAGCTTTTCAAAGCAACGCAAGTTTCCTGTGGTCTTGTCTTGACACCCAGTGGGCATTCAGCATACATACAGCTGCCCGCTCCCCAGCGTGAATTATGGCTGCAACTGGCTACAGGTGCCAGCTCTTGCCTTCCTCCAGCTCCAGGACCGAGCCAGACAACCTGAGCAATAGACGGAGCACCAGGCAGATGTCTAGGGCTCCTGTCAGACAAGTACAGCCCCCCAACCCCGTGCCAGCCCCCTACAACTGGTGCCACGGTGAAAATCTTCCAGGTTCCGACACTGGGCCAGCTGAGAGATCACACATGATGAGGAAATGGGCTTCAGGGGAGGTAAACAACACGATAAAGCCTGGCATGTCCTGTTTAAAAGGGCTTAGGAGGGCTCAAGAACAAGTCCCTCTGTAAAACCAGGTCTCTTAGAGACACAAAGGGTCTCACTTACTGTCCCGGATGGTTTTCCCCAGCACTTGGGGATCTGGCAGACCGCTTCAGCTCAGGCAGCTGTTCTCCTCCTGGCTCTCAGTGACACTGTGACCAAGTCACTCCAGCTCTCCCTGCTTCTGTTGCCCTTCGATCTTCACTCCCTCTCTCCTCCAGGTGCAAGCTCTTCAGCACAGAGACACAGTTATCATTTGTCTTCCTGGACTTAGCACCTCTTCTTTTCCTTCCCCTTCCCAATTTCAGCCCTACGCACACCAACTTCTGCACCTGCTAAACTTTAAGGGCTGAGCAGGCCCAGGACACAGCAATCACAGGAAAGCTGGGAAAAACCATTTAGCAGTCATAAAACGAAATCTAGGTGCAAATGAAAAGATCTGTACTTTCAAGAGAGGAAAAAATTAAGGGCATCATTAAGACAACGGAGTTGCTGGGCTTTGCAGGAGTGCAAAAAAGGAATGGAGGGGTCCAGATCATCAACCTGGAAAGCTGACACTTGTGTTGCTCTGGGATGCATTACGATGGGCATCGCGTGTCAGCCTTGCTGGTAGGATGCACCTAGAGTAATGCATCCTATTTTGGGGACCACGACAACAAATAAATATATGCATCAGCACAATAAAAGCATTGGAAATCATGACCTCCGAGGAAAGGGACTGCAGGCAGCAGGAGGAAAGGAAAGATACGTTATAAGACCAGATGAATTTGTCCCCAGATTCACTGACAGCTGAATGGGAAGAAAGGTATTTGCAGGAGAGATGATTTAGATGAGATATTGAGAGAGATCGTGTTGGGCACGGAGCTGCTCTCTGCAGTCGTGGGTCTGACTGATGCCATGCAAGGCTGGCAGGGGCACAGGCTGGCAGGCACTGCCGAGACCCCTCGCCTCTCCAGCAGCTGGAGCTGGACGGTGCAGCCCCAGGTACAGCCCCACAGCACCGTGCCGTGGTAGGCTGCCAGGACTGCAGCTCAGAGGGCTATGGTGCCCAGAAGCAGGGTCAGCACTCTCCAGGCTCTTCTGCCAGCCCCAAATGGTTTACATACCACCTTGTCATGAGGTCTCTGCACCTCTGGCAGACCAGCACAGTGCTGCTCCTCTACCACCATTCCTCTGCAAAGGCAGGAGGGAACCAAATGCCTCCTGTTTTGGCCAAGCTAGAAGAGCCATAACCAAGACAACCATCCACCTTCTCCCCACCTTTACCCTATCCTTTTAGCTAGAGCGTCCAACCATGGGGGGTTGAAGACAGGCGAGGTGCAGAACTCTGAGTGCACAGACACTCCCTGCCTCACCAGACCTCCCCAGGGCGCTTCGCAAGGTCTCCTGGGGGGAGCAAACACCTCAGTTTACCACAAAGTCAAGACATTTTCATGCAAGAGCATCAGAGAGAAGCAGTCAACTCCTAGAGCATCCCCAGTCACCCACCCTACTGTGACCCAGGAGACCTCAACTGCTTTCCAGCCCAGACCATCCTTCCCTGTAGCTTTGTCAGCATCTGTCAGTTGTCATCTGTACCCCGAGAAACCTTGCCTTCTTCTCAAGCCCCTCTGAAGCAACCAACAGACCCTACCTGGTTCCTGTGAAGACACTGCTTTTGCTGAAGTTAGAGTCACCAGATGCATCCAGAGAGTCTAGGGGCAGATAAAAAGGAGCTGCAGTTAGTGGGATGGCAGGAAAGCAGAGAGCAGGACTGGGAGGCTGGAGAGCTGCATGACCTTCTGCAAAGATATCACCAGCCATCGTTTTAGGCTCCGGGGACCCTGAGGATCCTTTCTGCCTGCAGTGAGCTTTTTACACTCCTTGTCAAGCTCTTCTCCACTGCCAGAGGTACTGGATGAAGCTGGTACAGGACTGCATTTACCCAGCAAAATGCAGACTGCACAGCTTCAGACCTCTGCCCCAAACTGGGTCTCCTCTGTAATGGAGACCCAGACACCTCCTTCTGATGGTTTGAACCACTCTCAAAGAAGGAGCTAAGAACTGCAGAGCTGCCTTCCATCGTCCAGATTTCAATGCCTAGAGATACCACACAAGCACAGGAAAGGCTGAATCCAACCCAGGATATCTCCACCTGGCCACCTCTCCCACAGCATCGCTCCGTGTGGAAGCCAAGCGACCCAAACAGCTTTCCAACCCCTGCCCCATGCTAAAACTGGGTCTTACAAGCACAGTGCCAAAGCACGACAGGATGAAGTTGACTCTTCATGCCCCCTTGTGCCAACAGCCTCTACACACACATGCAGCGGCACCGCCACATCAGCACAACCAGGGAGCAGAGCTGAGAGTCTGTGACACAAAAGCATCACAGGTTTATCTGATCCTGCCTGCTTCAAGGTGCAATCCAACCCCAAGGCGGTAGAGATTAAAGCAATTAATCTTTCTGTTGCTGTTTTAAAACTCTTCTGCAATAGATTTTAATAAAAGGAGGTATTCTTGGGACAAATAAGGAATAAAAAAGTGAAGTTCCACTCCTGTGCTACAGCACTACATTTCCAAGAAAGCTGCTGCATTGGCCGGGAATCGAACCCGGGCCTCCCGCGTGGCAGGCGAGAATTCTACCACTGAACCACCAATGCTGCCCTATATGCTGCTGCCGCACGCCCTGCCTGCCTGCTGCTGCCGTTCTCGCGTGCTGCCACCCGCCTGCTGCTCCACACAGCTCCCTGCCTCCTTGTCTTCGACCCGGGTGCTGTCGTACAATAAAACCCTTCAGCCTTTTAATTCCCACCTCCTTGCTCCCTCTCACGGCAGGATTTTCCAAAAGCCGCTAGTGGACATGTTGCAGAAGAGCACTGGGCCGAACGTGCAGCCCCAGAAGAATAAAACGGATTAGCCCATGTGATTTAAATGTTACACATATTTCACATGCCTGGACAACAAAGATATGCCAGAATTAGCATCTAGTCATCCCAGGACAACAGCATCAAAGGGATGCTGGAAGGCTAAAGGTGCTGTTGTTTTTAGGCACCAGTCCGCCAGGATCCTCTCCATTTAGTTTCTTCTCACTTGAACACTCTTCCAGGCCTCCCATCACGCTTGCAACCTTTTGCCTTTTCTGTTCTGGAAATTTTAGGCCTGGGACAATACCCACATGATGGTCTCAAGATCACCATGAATTATGGAAAGGACCCAGAATTCTCTCCTTTTTGTTCTCTACCCTTCCCCAACATAGACATCCTCCATGCAGGTGTTGATGCTCTCTAGGACTAACACAGCTCTCTGAGCTCTCCTTTGGGTGATGCTCTCTCCTCCCAAACCAGCCACTGCAGGACAGGTGGGCTGTTCTCTTCCCATGTTATGCAGCAAACACTAAATATGTAACTATAAATGATCTTTTTCAGGTCAACTTAACGACTAAGCTGAAGTGCAGTGAGAGGATGGGGATGCTCACAAGGGAAAGCACCACTACAGCACTGCTTGGGCTCCAGGCCAGATCAGTGACCCTGCTACGCAGACAGCACCAAATGTGTCTGTCTCAGCAGAGGATCATCTGTGAAACAGGACTCTAAGGCTCAAGGAAAGCACAGAGGTCCCATGTGTCCTGAGCTGCCCCAGGACACCAAACCAACTCAAGAACTTCTCTTGAGGACCTTCCCTTGACCCTCCTCACACCTCTAATGGCTCAGAACAACAGGGACTCACCGCTAGATGCTGCCTCCGGCTTGGAGACAGACTCCTCCGAGGTGGGTTCTGCTGGTAGGGTCACTGACTGCTTGGCCTCATCCATTTCATCGTCCTCTGGGATGACCAGCTTCATCAGGCTCTGGTTGCACACGTTCGCCACCTCCTTGATGTCTGAGTGGAGGCAGTGTAAGGAACACGCAGTCCCACACGCGGCTAGATGCCACATCTGGCCAGCCATGGAGAAGCCACTGCAGCCCCACCAGGGCTGCCCCAGCCCAGCTACTGCAACCCCCCTCACGTCCAAAGGGCTGGTGTGGGTTTTAACGCTTAGTGGGAGGACTTCTCCTGGCCCTCTCCAGCTGTGCAGCTGGCCCTGCAGCCCAGGGGCAGCAAACAGGCGCTTCCTGCGGGTTGCTCTAGCAGGAATGGGAGCAGCTCCGAATTACAAGGATACTCTTCTTGCGATCATCATAGGAGAGACATGGCAGGACAGCAGTCAGGATCCCTGAGGAGTAAGGCAGCATCACCCGGCCAGCCAGCTGGATGAACTCCCTCATCCAGCACATGGCTGTCAGCTGGATCAGGTCATCTGGAAGACATGGGACAAGCAAAGGTGAGGCAAAGCACAGCACTGGCAGCTGAGCAAACTCCACAGGCCAAGGACCACCTGCAAGCAGAGCGCTGTCTCTGCTCCATCCAGAGTCACTAGTCCAGAGAGACCCTAGTCTGGGACAGTTTAGTCCCACAAGAGATAGATGACACCTGAATCTGTAGTGAGGCTGAGATTAAACACAATCATTAGGTTTCAGAGTTAACCCAGTTCAATCCATAATCCAGGTTTCTTCATTTACAAGTATTCTCTCAAGCTTCCCAATGCATAAGGATACTTCCTCTGTCACACCCATAGCAGTTGTGTGTTGGGGTCAAGCATCACTCCTAGAGCTGGGGTTTTATTAACCTCCCCAAGTTCTGAAAAAGGGAGCACTACTGGGGCAGTCAGCCGATGTAAGGCCAGATTTTAGGCTTAAACAGTGTAAATTCATTGGGCACCAGCTTAATCAAGAGCAAGCAGTCTTGGTCTATTTCTGTTTTTCTATCTCACAAGAAACCCACTCCCATTCAGCAACGTTTAAAGAGCAGTTTAAGCTTGATGAGCACAGCTCAGGGACAAGATCCTTCTCAGGAAACACATCCAATTGCTGCTGTAACCTTCTGCCACTGCCTACATGGCAGACCCGCAGGAGCTACAGTGCAGCACTAACACAAAGCACCAGGCACATCGTGTTTAACCGTCCTGCCGATGTACCTAGTGCCATCAAAGGTTAAAATAAGCCCCTAAGGAGATCCTTCTAGATGTGCTGGATATCCACAGGTGTCCCCCACAGCCAGGTATTTTACTTTCAGGTACCTCCACTTTGACAGGTTGCCAGACCTGTATTTGGGGCTGGGGGATCAGCAGTACAAGAGCAGTAGTGTCAACCATGGGACAGTTGCCTGTCGCGTGCTTTCAGCAGGGTTTGTATGCATGACAGTAAAGAAAGTGCAAGTGGGTAAGCTGGTGAACTGGAAAACTCCTGGCCTGAACTTATGGCTGGCACCACAGACCCGGAGGTGGATGCTACAGCTTGGTCCTGCGCATTCACCTGCCGCCTGGCAGTGGATCACCAGGATATTGGCCATTTCTGCAAACTTGACGCTGGAGGGGTTCTTCTTGATCTCCTTGAGGAATTCCCCGAGAGCCACCTCACACCTGCAGAGAGGCAAAGCAGCTGGTTAGTACTCAGTCGCCTTGGATGGAGAAGTTATGGTGAAGTTATGGAGACCAGCCTCCTACATGCATGCATAGAAAGGATGCTGGTGGCACGGCACGTGTGCCTCTGCACAGAGGCAGGGCCAGGAAGGACAAGGTTGACAAGCTCGTCCTGCTCCAAGGCAGAGACTGCACACAGGTGCGAGGATAGAGGCGATGACTGCCCGGAGCCCCCTGCACCTTCCCACAACTCCCCTAACAGCCACACAGGCTCTGTTGAGATCAAGGTGAGCCTGGGATGGGGAGCACAGAGGGGAGAAAGGGGGCAGATGATACCCAAAGCTTTCGGTATTGTTCCTCGACATGTGGACACTGGGAAACAAAGAAGCAGAGAGGCTCCAATAGGGCTTGGCAGCAGGATAGACCCAGGCCAGTCTCAAAACTTACTTGTGCCCTACAAAACAGGTCCAGTTACTCTCTCCCAGTGCAAGGAGCCAAAATCCTCTGACCTCCCTGACAACACCCAGCCACTCCTCTGCTTCAAAACGCCTCTCAGTCTTGAGATCAGCAATGGATCTGAAGAGCAAGCTCACAATGCTCGCTCCTCTTCTGCACCCAGGAGATTCTGGGTTGGTGCTGTACCTTGCTGAGAGAGGCTTGGAAGCTGCAAAGCCTGTACACAGAGCTCATACCCCATCCCAGAAGCATATGTGAGCCTCTATGGCTCCAATACTGGGGACAAGGGCCGAACCGAGCCAAAACAGTTTGTGCCACAGCACAAACAGACCACAGTGTCCTCCACAGCCACAACAAACTGGGGAAGGAAGGGCCTTGCCAAGGACACTTTGATCCACTGACCAAGCCAGCCAGATTGCTCCATATCCCACCATGCATGTGGGATTTCACTGCAGTTATACAGAAGAGTTGCAAACAAATGAAGACGGTGGGCAAGACACAGCCCTCACGCCTGGCCAGCCTCCACACTCACATTTTTCGTATCTCTTTGCTGTTGTCTCCTAGGATCTGGAATAGCCCATCCAGGATTTCTGGCAGGTAATCCAAGAGGTTGATGTCAGGCACAGACTCCAAGACCAGGATCTAGCTCAGGGGAGGAATAAGAAAGAAGAGAGGTGAGTTTTGGATAAGCTAACTAACATCACCAGCACAAATCTGGTGCGATACTGAGGAATTCAGAGCTGAGCTGTGTGGGATAGGGGAGGGAAGGACAAGAGGACAGCGTGGAGTTGCCCATCTAGGAAAGAAACTGGGCTAGCACAGGAAGCAAGTGATCAGCCTGCAGCATTGCTACATTTCCAGTCACAGCTCTGTAAAACAGAGCAGGGATCAGGAACAACTGCCAAGACGCATACAGGCAGACCCAACACGGCAAACAGTATGGCTGAAAGAGAGAACGTACAGGCATGCATCTCTACCCAGACCCTGGCCAGGCATTGAGAGCTCCTGCCTTGCACAGAAAGGAGAAAGCAAGTAGCAACATCCCTCCATCACCACTGGGCGATGGAAAGCAGTCTGGCACTGTCTCCTGGGAGACTGCAACCTCTAGACCACAGTGTATCTATTTATACAAGCAATGCTTTAACCATATTTTCTAACTTGGTGTGCAAAGTCCTGAACCAGGTTGGCAGAAGTGCAGTATGATGTCCCTGAGACTGCAACAGCAAGGAGACAGAGAGCTGGCATTTTAAAGCAGCAGGTGAAAAACTCTACTGGCTTAAAAAGCCTGTCCAAGTAAACTCAGGCGCCTGAGTTCACATATCACTCCGGACATCTGCTGTTTGCCGAGATGTGGGATGCTGATGGATCACAGTATTTTGGAGTTTGGATGGGCAGGCACGCGTGGGTCCATGCACACCTACCCAGGATATGATGAACTGGCGGGCATACTGGTTGTTGGAGTAAATCCTCTCGCGCAGCAGTGGGATGAAGCCTACCAAGTCAAACTGGTTGCTCTCTGTCACGATGTCCTGCAGAGCCCAAGCAGAGGGTGTTAGGAGGGAAGGCCATGACGCCCACGCAGCCACAGCCACCTGGCCTTTTTTAAGGCACATGACAGGAAAAAGATGACAAGCAGTTGATGCATGGGTCTGTGGGTTGGGAGAAGGAATCACGAGGTTTGTTCAGGCGATGAGCCAGTAATCACCCTCAGGCAGGGACTAACGCTGAGTGGGACCCAGAGAGGGAGGCTCCTGCCTGTCGAGTGCCAGCCTGGCTGAACAGGAGGAGGGTGGGAGCATCTCCGATTCATGCCTCAGTGGTGCGCTACACACATGAGCAAGCACCTTTGATGTAACCACACGTGTTGGGGGGGGAGAGTCCCCTGGCTTTCCTTTAAAGCTCTTCCTACGTACCTGATGGATTTTGCTGCATGGTTAAGTCTCTCACACCAGTGCGGTGGAGCAGATCTCCCAGCAGGGATTTTGCAGCAGGCGATGCGGAGACTGCATTAACTGCTGTGCTAATGAGGAGGAGCAGGGGGGCAGGACCTAGCAGGGAGCCACTTACCTCCAAGTAGCAGAAAAGGAACTGGGAGGTCTGCGCAAGCAAAAGCCTGTCGACAGGCAGAAGAGGAACAGGAACCAAGCCCCCCAACCCAAAGCAGCAGCTCTGCTCCTTGCAGAGCAGCTCTGCTCACTTCTTTTCACTACTTGCTTAGGCAAGAGAGGAAGAGCGGAGGAACAGCCCTTCTGCTGCCTGGGACGGGGCTGCAACCCTACTCGGACTAAATCCTTGCTTCCCCAGACACCCGGCTCCCAAGAGCTTGAACACACGCATGGCACTGCGATAACCTCCCAGCCCCTCAACCCAGCTGCCTGAGATCACCACCAGACCCTCAATCTAAGAGGCTACAATCAGTGAGAGAAAGAAATGTTTTGACAGTAGCCACAGGACTGAGCTGGGATGGTTTTAGCAGCTGCAGCCTTGGGGACTGACATGTCCCAGGCCAGGACATTCCTGCAGCTTGCACCAAGCATTCTCAGCTGCAGGGGGAAAAATACCTTGAGAAGCCGATCGAGGAGCTCAGAGCCACTTTTGACGTTTGGGTCAGGATCAGCAGCCAGCTGTAAACAACAGAAACAAGAGCCATTGCAGCAGCAGGTCCCAGGTCTGTTCCCTGCTCTGCAGCGGAGCTCCCAGCAGGCTCATGGGACTGTTGCTCTCCTTTGGCATCACATGGATGGACACAGAGAATTCCCTTTATCTCCAACTCCTCATTAAGCTCCAACAAGTTCCCCCGAGAGACTTCCTAAGGGGGATATCAAGTACCCATTGCTTCTCCCAGCTACGCAGGTTTTCATGGGCCAGCAGCCACATTCTCCAGTGGCAGAGAAATACAAGTTTCCAGTGATAAGCTGCAAAGACAGGCATATGTAGACATGGTTTTCACCCTACAGACCCCACAAAGCCATTGTGCTGCAGAGCCACCTCACCTGGAGCAGTTCTGTCAGCCTTATTTCCTAATACCACTCAACAAGGAGCAAGAAAAAAACATCCCAGAGATGAGGACAGAGAACAAGGTATCTTACAGTGATCTCCAGCGTTCACAACACCAGTAGCCACTGTGCTACTGCAGAAGCTGCTCATTTTGTCCCTCAGACCTGCCTGGGTCAAACCAAACCAGTTTACTTGGAAAGAAGACCTTGGGACAACTTGGTTTGTTTGACCCAGAGAAGATGAGGACTAGAAAACAAGTCTTACTTCTACAGCGTGGGAAATAAAAACACATGAAGGTTGAGAGGAAGCTTCTTACCTTGCTGAGGCCATCGAAGAGCACGTTGAAGTGTGGGAGGACAGAGCCCCTGGCCACCTTGACAATGTTATAGAGGGCCTCACAAGCATAGTACCGCAGCCGACTATCAGCATCGTTGAAACACGTCAGCACCGGCTCAATCAGCTCCTTCAGGTAGAGCCCAGAGTCCTGGTGGACAGGAGGAGACTGGTTAGTTGAGGAGCATGCCACAGGGAGAGGGAAGAGATGGTGCTGCTCTGGAACATACTGCAAAAATTCAGGCTTAGTGCACTTATGCTAGACAGAATTTATTAAAGAATTTTGAATTTTATTATTGAAATTATTGAATTTTATTATTCAGGTACAGTGACAGCCAACTGAGCAAGCTGAGAAATTGTTTCAAGGGAGTCTACACCAGCAACTGAAGCGGTTACTGCAGCTGTATTCGGCTGGTTTCGATTCTCAGAGACGCGCAAGAAGTTTGGGCAGTTATTCAAGTGCTCGAGCGCCTTTCAAAGCAAGAGGGGCTGTTTCCCATTGCACACTACTCATCTCTGCTGGAGACTGACCCACAGAGAAATCTGTCCCTGCCTCCCTCTGCCCTGCAGGCAGGAGGTGAGGCAGATCCCCAGCAAAGCCAGCAGTCACCAGCCCTCGCAGCAGTCAGCTGTCAGCCAGGATTTATCCCGCTCCGCCAGCTGGTTTCTGCACAAGCGCACTGAGGTTTCCAGGACCAGGAAGAACATACCAGACAGCGACAGACCAAGCCTACCTGCACCTTCAGTTAAGCAAAGAAGCCCTTGGTCTGTTGGGCTACTGTTTGTAATGTCAAGAGCTAGGGACTGTAGAGGAGATGGTGACACAGGCTTCACAAAAAGATAGACATTCAGCAGTCCCCAAAGCGCCTTCCTGCCCTGTTGTCTCCAGAAACACCAACTCAACCGTGGTCCCAACTACCGGAAGAGGAGCAGCTTCAGCCTGTGCAGCTGCTTACGAACAAGGAGTCACCACAGCTGGTGGAGTTAAGCTGGACACATCTGTCAGATGAAATGATTGCAGGGCTCTGATTCCCAGGCAAGATTCATTTTACACGCTGAAGTTTGTCCTCCTGCACTATGGAAGAGCCATGCTAGGCTGAACTTGACTCTGCCCACAAGCAAATATAGTCACTCATCAGTCTGATCCTCACCCCAAAAAACTTATGCTTAAGGATTCACCAGCACAGCAGGAGTTTCAGACAAAGTCAGAGGTGGAAGTAGGAAGTTGGCTTGTTTTGAAGTTAAAAACCCTTACTTTGGGGAAACAGGCTGGCATATCCCAAGTGTCTAGCAAAGGAAACGGTAAGAAAATCAACAACACGTGAACTAGCAGATTAAAGAGTTGAACTCCGAGTTTTATCAGTGCCCCTCAAGGCCACCTAAAGCAACTCCTCCATCCCCCAGAGCCAGCTGCACCAGCAGCTCTGGCAGCACGGGGTGCCTGTCCTCGCGCTGTGCAGGAGGAGAAAGTGGGTTAATGGGCCCGGGCCGAGGGCAGAGCAGAGCATTCATCATCCTGGGGAGGAGGGTTTTGCAAAGAGATGCTGCATTTTAACAAGAGTATGAAGACAGGAGCGCTGCTCAGAAGCCCCCGGCCACCAGCATCAAGGCAGTTAACGTAAAAGCCATCAGGCTTCAAAGCATCCACTCAGACTGATCGTGACTCTCATTAGAATTAAAATCTACCTCGTAGCTCTTCCAACAAGCACAGCCTGCTCTTCCTGAGCCCTCTGCTTTCTGTGACGTACAACTCACTACAGACCAAAGCAAATCCTTCCCTTGCAGGTGCTTTCAAAAGTCTGCTGCGTGGTTTGACTCAAAAGCCCGACGGAGCCATGAGCCTGCAGAGTCTGTGCTCCCCTCCATGGGGACCTGGATGCTGTGGCATAGCCCTAGAGGCAACTTACTGAGCTTGCTCTCATTAACAAGAGAAAAGTTGTAAAGACAGACCTTAATTAGGACAGAAATCAGTCAATTTCCCATGCAAGGGGCATCAACATAACACCTCTAGAACTGGACTAACCCATGGGTTCAGCAAGTAAAACTTCTGCCAAGCCCAACAGACAGCTGCTAGCTCAGGCTAACGCAACTTCACACCTTATGCCACTTGTTTGACTCGAGTCTTCCACTGTTTGGCCTGTACCTCAGCCCCGCTTCCCAAAGGCCCTGCCTGTGCTGCCGGAGCTGGTTGAGCTGGGGGTGGGAGACAGAAGGGCTGCACCTCTTCTCAGCTCCGTTAACACAAATTATTACTTGACCTGCTGAATCAAGTCCAGCTACTAGAGACAAAGGATAGACAGATGCACTTAAACCACGCCTAGGGAGCTGCCAAGGTGCAACCCAGGCCAGAAAGCGCTCCTGTGCCCAAGGGATGTGGGTGAGTGCAATGGGGAGACTCAAACACAACCCAGCCATATGCTGCAACACAGGGAAGGAGCCAGGCAGCTGCGGGGCCACGAGCCCAAGTCTCCCCATCATGCTGACCCAGGAAGAGCCGCTGTTCTCCCACTGCAACCTGCACAAGCCAAAAAAACCCACCTGCACCTACCTTGCCCAGGGCGATGGAGCACGCGGCCAGGCCAATGAGTCCCCCTTTCCGGCTGTGGGGGTGCTGGGAGAGCGCAAACTCCTGTGACAGGATCTGGATCACGTGTTTGATTTGAGACGTGTTGTTCTGAGCCACGAACTCTCGCACCAGCCTAGGGAGAGAAGAGGAAAGCACCCAGGGGGCTTCAGGTTCTGCCCGATAGAAACGCTCAGGAGCTTGGCTCCCCGCGGCCATCAGAAACAGGGATTTTCAGCCATGACAGACACCAGAGAAAGCAGTACCAAAACAGGGAACACTCAAGGAACCCACAAGTGAAACCAGAGCTCTCCCCTCCTCCCTGCTCGCATCCAACAGCGGCTTGCTGACATCCTGCTGCTCCCAGCCTGCTGCCTCCCACACCATTCATGGACTCCCAGTCCAGAATGGCCTCAAGGGCCATCTCACCAGTGCTGCGTGCTTGCAGGGAAGAAGTCACCAGGTCTTCAAACACCCTCTCCAACAAGGCAGGTTACAAGGATCATTTACCCCTGACAGCGCAAAACAGCAGCAGGGAACCACTCAGCACACACCAGGAGCGCTGGCGGCTCGGTAGGGAGTTGTTGCCCACGAGACCCACACCCAGCACCAAGATTTCGGACCTTTCCAGCCACCCACCAATTGCTTCAGCTGATATTCCATATATCATATGTACTCTTATACAGCACAAACCTTAATAAAAAACAGACAAGGTTTCCACATGCAATACCTGCTCCTCCTCAGAAACTTGCAGCTCGTTACCCAGAGATATTTAACACATCAGCTGCACTTAAATGACGAGACCTATAACCCTGCTCCAGCCTACAGAACTGCTTCAAGGTCCTGGGTTGCCTGATCAGCCCTTCAGCCCTGGCTCTCCCTTGCGGCAGAACCACCGGCCAGCCAGGGAGGCGCAGGCAGCTGTGCAAGCAGCTGTGCAGGCAGCATCACACAGCTGGAGCATTGGTGGTTCAGTGGTAGAATTCTCACCTGCCACGCGGGAGGCCCGGGTTCGATTCCCGGCCAATGCAGCATCTTTTTTCGACTTCTATTCATAATGTGTGTCTCAAAATCTCATCTTAAATAAGGATCTTTACCTTAATCTTCAACGGAGGTGCAAAAGCTTCCACTGCCCAACTCCATACAGGTTTTCTTTTGGTACTATATTGAATCTCATGCTGCCCTCCCTAGACAGGTGCTACCAGCCAGTCACCCGCTTTATAATCCAGGAAAATCATTATAGAAGATGTTTACAAAGTTTCCCCCCAAAACAATTAACGCCAGTTGTGTTCTCACCCTGCTCTGAGCAAAGCAGCTGCCCCTCCTTGCTCTCCCCACTCAGGAGACGAGTTCTCCAACAGCTACAGCCCAACATACTCTCGCAAACTGTTGATTTAGGGCAAACAGCTCTGATCTCCAGTCCCACCCCAGCAGCAGGCTCCAGCAGGAGGAACACACAGAGCTCAAGCAGCACAGACCGACGGGGTGACCTTTTTACCGCCTAGATTCAATGAACGGAACTTTGAATAGGAATAACATTACAGACTTCCTTCAAGAGTTTAAAGGGCTCAAGATTTAACTAATGAGGCAAAAGGCATCCAGCAGCAACTCTCAGTGTCAGAGAGTCTGCAGCGAGCAGGAGCTGCTCCCACATTACCGGCCAGAGGACAAGGAGGTACCTGAGCTGAGAGGCAGCAAGTCCCTCCTCACTCAATGCCGTAGACATGGGAGAGACGGTGCTGGTGCCGTTCTGTGATGGGTTTAAGCTGATATAAATCTGTGTCTCTGCAGAAAGGGTTGGCCCTTACCCTTCTCACCCTTATAGCCTTCCCATATTTGGTTTCCAGCTCGATCAGCCAAACTGGCTGATCCCAAAATCAGACTTTAGATTGCATAAGCCAAGCACAAAACCCTAATCCTGGGGCAGAATAAGTCAGCACAGAGCTGCTCGGATAAGGAGCATCATACCGCACAGCAGCAAAGGGGCAGTTACTGAAGCATTCCCAGAGCTAGAGTTGTGAGGACAGTGCAGCACATCCGCCACAACGCACCCTTAAGAAACTATTCCCATTATACCCGATCAAACACTCACCAGTTTTCTCTACCGCCCAGGTACACCCTCTATGTTTCGAGACACATGGTTCCCACCCCACATCCCTTCCACATCCCCCGCCAAAGCCCGAGCAGAGCAGCTCCGTCCCCGCATCACTGGCTGCCATGAGCGGCTGGCTACACCCCTTGTAGGCTTGCGGTAGCCACATCTCCTACCTGAAATTCACCCTCCAGCTCGGATCATCACTCCCAGCCCTGTGTTGGGCTGTCCCCTAAGGGAATGCTTCAGATCTCCTCCATGAGCTGAGCTCTCAGACAGTGCTTGGGGAGGACACAGCCCTTCCCAGGCAAAGCAGTGGACCAGAACAGCACAAAGCACCCAGACCAACGCAGCCAGAATGAGAAGACGCACAGGGAACGTGTACATGCAACGCTAGAGGGAGCATAGCCATGCCAGCAGATACCCACAGACCTTCGCTTGGGATGCTCTGAAAGGCATCAGGCTCAGGCTCTTTTCCTGAGCTCTGCTGAAACAGCAGCGGTGGAGGAAAAAGTAAAGGCAACACCCAAAGGCCAGGGGCAACAGCAGGGACTTCCCTCTGCACCGGGATCGAGTGCGGGATGAGCTCAGGCAAGACCTTGGGGGAGAGGTGGAATGGCACCACGAGCTGATGAACCCAGGCTGACGTGAGACAGGCCCTGGACAACAGGCATGGCCGCCCCAGCATCAGCCCACTGCCCAGTGAGACCCTCATGTCCCCCAGCCATGGTCAGGGCTGGGCACAGAGCTGTCTGCCTCCACGAGCATTGCAGAAAAGCAAGTACCGCATTTCTGACGAGTTTCTAAAGTTAAGCTACTCGCACATTTCTTTCAGGACCCACCGTCAGACCAGGCTTTCTGTGAGGGGCTTGCCGGCACGACTGCCGCCCTGAACCGGCAGGCCCCCGCTTGCACCCAGAAGCCGACGGCCTTAGAGATAAACCTCAGTGACCGGTGGTACCAGGATGGGAGACACAGAGCAGCTCTGGCGGAGAACCCCTCCTGCCTGGGCGCTGTCCCCTGACAGGGTCACCATGCCACCTGGGACCCCTCCCTGGGCTCCCGGGCCTGCAGCCCCCTGGTGTCCCCAGCCCCCCGGGGTGAGCCCCTCCCCCAGACCCTCTAGGTGCCCCCGGGGGTGACGCCTTCCCCCAGACGCTTCGGGTC
>VYZW01005537.1:4557-16832 GCA_013401315.1 Balaeniceps rex
ACCTTTGATAACTATGGTCAGAAATACTGCAAAGTCACTGATGGTAGAACGCACCTATAAAGAAAAGCCTGGTGTTAACTCTTGCTTTTTCATCATTATAATTTGCATGTATAGAAAGACAATTTTCTCCCCTATGACTAGTGAAGTCTATTTATATTATACTACACCACTGAACATTATATATATATTTTTTCCCTTTTTATTTTAAAATTTAACCTGCCTGCCAGCATAGCATGAAGTTGCAGAAAGTAAGTATTCTGTACAACTGTTCATCCAATTATCTCATTTAAAATAACCTACTGCNTGTTCTTTATTAGTCAATATACACATTTATTTAGTAACTGTTGGTAATGTTTCACAGACTTGCAGAATGAATTTGATTTAAAATAAACTCGACTTACACAACATTAGGGTTTTGTGAAAATGACTTTTACCTTCAGCTTATGCTCTTTCCTGTTTATAATAACAGCTGTTATTTGTTGATCCATGAAAATGAGAATGGTNTCATTTAAAATAACCTACTGCAAGCAGCAAATTACTTAAAATAACTCCTTCCTCTTCTTCCTGTCCTCTCAACCCTACTGGGAGACTGGGCCATAACAGCTAGTCTCTTGTAGCTTAGTTCAATAACATCACTGAATTCTTCTGAAATCAATATTCATACGTTTGATGTTTTAACAGATAGGAGGGGGACAATTTGCAACAGACTCAGATTATCAAAGGTGACTTTATTAAGCATTAGGAACACATTGTAGGGATGAGCTGAGGTTTAGAGAAGATCTAACCACTTTATTTTGGCTAGCAGAAGTAACTTGTGTGAATCAGTCCAAGGATAATCATTATATTAGCCTCTATTAGAAATAGTAATCCCCTGAGGAACCACTCAGAACCCTTGATATGTCAGCAGTTTGGGGAAAGCAATCAATTGTTTTGTACAGCTAGGTGAGGAAAACAGTAGCAATATTATCTCTCCAAATGATACCTGGCAATACCCATTAATATGGGGAGACAGACCGCTTATATCATGTAATGTTTAGAACATCTTATTGTAACTATAGTAAAGTAGAGAGTAAGCACTGAATTTTCAGCAGCCAATTTATTTACTCTTATGTCTTCTTTTTTTTGGCTAATTATTAGCTAATTTTCTGGGTTTAATTTCTTTTTCTATCTTAAAAGAAATCTCTCAATAAAAAGTTCTGAAGCAAAATAAAAAATTCAACTCCGTTAAGTTGTATTAATGTATTTTTCACAAGATAACAATAGTCTCTAATCAGAATTACCTTAGTTGGGAAATAGCGTTTGGTCTTGAATTGCTTAAGGAAAGAGGAAAGGAAAAACGTTGTAAAGAATAGTATGACAGACCAGAAGAGAACATCTGGAATATATGGTCTGTGATGGCCACAAGCTGATCCACGAAACACACCATGAAATTCTATACATTCCTGCAAAGAAAAAAACCTCCTTAAATTTCTGTGTTTTATTCATTTAGTACATTCAACCTAACTTGTAGCCTTTCGATATAAAGCACACCTGCGAACTTTGTCTGTTCCAAAGAGCCACAGTATCCATCACTGATTATTTCAGGATGCCAAAATGCTGGGAGGTCCCCAAGAAGAAACAACTTCTTTACGTTCACCCCATTTCTATTCTATTTCTCAAAGCATCACAAGATTGAATGCATAAATAGAGACTGAGGACTAGGCCCAGGAAAAGCAGACTATCCAACATCAACTTTCAAGGTGATGAACATAAAAAAAAAAAAAAGAGATCTCCTCAGTTTCTCCCACCTCTTTATTCTTGACTTTGTTTTGTCCTGATACAGTTAAGGAAAAAACCACTCTTACAAAATGAGATTGACCCTACTGTAAGAAAAAAAGTTTCTAGTAAAGTAGAAAAGCATCATAAATAATGAATTTGAATAAAAAAGAAAACAAAGTCAGATGATCCCTATCCAAAAGGCTCACTGAAATGCAAAACAAATAATTAAAGTAGACACAGGGAGTACAAGGAAACAACAAGCTAATAAATCAAATAGTTGGAAGCAGCACTGCCACAACCTAGTCTTTAAACAGGTTATTTTAGTGCAAATTTAACTTATGACAAAAATTCTCCCTGTTAACAACCTACTTTGATTGTAAGAACCACCAAATTCTGGATCAGTTCTGTCTTTCTGGGAAGAATAAAGATGCTTAAGAGAATGAAAAGGTACATAAAATAAATAATAAGTATAAAATAGTTCAAGAGAAACTGCCATCCTGGGTGATTATGGTAGACTAGGAGCCATTGGTGGTACATAGAAAACACTACAGCTCGAAGTCAAGTAAGGTACTGAGGTTTTTCATAGTATTTTTGCTGTGTAGAACACCACCTACTTTCAGTGTGAACACAAGGAAAGCCCGTGCATGGAATTTACTGCCATTTTAGATAGCCTAAGATGGCCAAAGTAGGCACAAGCAGCTAGCAAATGCAACACAAAATCTATAGCAGATCCAAATCATTCAAGATGTAGGTGGAAACCAGATGCCAGATGCTGCAGACAGCTGCATTTAGGCAACTGAATCCCACCCAAGAAACTACTAAACAGCAAAAATGTTTCTTCCTAAAAGCCTTCAGTATCACTTCCACACGATAACTTTCCTCCTCTTCATCTACCCACAAAATTAGACAGTTATGAAATATCCAGTTCAGAAGGTAATGCTTTCAAGCCTATGCCTTCAAATAGCTCTTCCCTTTTCTTTTAACCTTCACTTTTCCAAATAATTATTTTCTTCCAATCAATATTTAGGTATTTTCTTTGATTCTGTTGTAGTTTTATATCAATGTCTAACAAATTAATGAAATGTGTTTGCTACCACATTTTTAACTGCAGATTCCACCTTCACATCTTCTTAAAAATATTTTTAATCCTTTCCAGGAATCTGAAAGAAGCAGTCTCCTGTTTATTCACCTCATCATATTCATCTGCACTTCAGAACAAAGACTGTTCTGCCTAGCAGGATTAAAGTGGCTACCTCAAGCAGATTATTTACTGCCATAGATTCACTCATCCAAACAAAGACTGTTTAAAGCATTATGGGAGGAATAAGAGAGTTCGAAAATACAGTTTTAAAGAAAACAGTCCAGGTTCAAATCAAGAAAGAAACCAGACGAAAAGTATTAATCAAGACTGGTACTGTGTGTGTATTTATTTTTTATACATACGTACATATATACACACACCCCCCATATATATATGGAGTTCTTAGATACTCACAGAAACTGTAAGGTTACTCCATGTTATATTTTCCACAGATTTATTCATACTCCTCCACACCTGCAAAGTTTCATTGCTGGGTTTCTCAGGCTCAGAACACACACATCTGAAGATAAGAAAAAAATAATTTACATACTTTTAAGCCATATGTGCCAAAATGCAGCGATTCACAGTAATTTCAAAAATCCTGAAGAGTTTAAACCAGAGTTCAGCCCAACCTTCTATGAAAGAAGCAGAGTACAAGACTCCTCCTTACATGTCATGAACTAGGATTACTGGGGGGGGAAGAATGAAGAATCAAAGAAGAGACTGCTCAGGATTTTTAACAGATTAGACCAAAAAAACCAAACTACGTATTTTAAAGAATTAGAAGCAGGCAAGATGTTGTCTTAACTATGTGACTGATCTGCCAGCTTTTAAACAGAATGACACCTGAAAAATAAAATGAAATAGATAATATATGCAGACTTCTACATATTGTGAATAACAAGATGAAGATAAAAATCCAATGACACCACCTTCCAACAACCCTATACCAACATATATTTTGTTATTTCTGAAGATATCTACATAATTGGACTAACTTGGCGCAAATAGTTTTCTATGACTGTGTACGAATTAAGGTTTTTAGATTTCTATACAGCATAACATGCCAAAACGACTCAAACTTCAATTAGTCCTACTGTACACCAACATAAGAAAAAACAGAGATTGAAACCATTTCATTTAAAAAATTGGTGTAGATGACAGTTTCAGCAACTCCTTTTCAAACCAGACATGTCATCAGCCTCTAGATGTTTCTGAGTCTATACTAAAATTTGGTGGAGTTAGCTCTTCTCTTGCATTTGGCATGCCTTCTGATCTACACATGACCAAAACTGGTCACCCTGAATCAAGACACCATTTTTGAGTATGTAGTGGGCTAAATGAAGATATAAATGCACAAACTGCTCAGATTTAAAGCAACTGCATACATGCATTTTTAATACCTTTTTGAACAAGTAAAAGTGCCCCTCCCTACTGCAGTGGTTTGCAAACTTGGACTGCAAAATCCTTTCTGTCAGACAGGTTGACAGAAGTACACATGAGTATTAAGCTTAACATATAAACGTTTATGTAGAAGAGAAACAGATAATAAGCAAGAATTAAGTCTCTTTCGATGAGATTCATCAAGATACTGAAAAACAAAGAACGAACCACAGAAGGGCAAACTTGCATCCTGATAGTGTGAAGGTAAAGAAGGAAAAAGCACTAAATGTGCATGGGCAAAAAGAACCTAGATTTGAAAAATAAGAAGTAAATATACTTTCATTTGATAACTGAATCCTAAAGTAACAGCAAAAGGAAATACAGGAAGATTGGAAAGCAGTAATTCCTATAAGGTAGTTGCAAAGAGAGTAACTTGAGAATCATCAGAAGAGAAAGGAATTGCAACAATAAGTGTGATGAGATGAAAAGAAAGCATCTAGTTGTTGGTCAAGGCAGTAACATGAACAAGCACATCAAAGGAAGACTGACAGACAAATTTCTCAACAAATGCAACGAACATAAAGGATGCCACCAAGTAATTAAGTAGAAATTCAGGAAGAGAAAGAAAAAAACAGAAAATGTAAGAGTATTTGAGACTGATGATGCTTGTTCCGCACCCTCTTCCCCATTGGGGGAATAGAGGCAAAAAAAAAAAAAAAAAAAAAAAAAAAAAAAAAAAAAAAGGGGGGGACAATTGTAAAAGGCCAGATCTCCTACAGCTTTGCGACAGAAAAAAAATACAGGACAAATGAAAGCTGAAGCCTGTGGCATGTCCTGAAAGACATGTGTGACACCTCACAGAGCTAAACCAAGGAAATGTCACACCTTCCTCTCTCTACCCTCATGGCCTGCCTATGCTAGCGTAGCAAAATACCATCAGGTGGCAAGGGTCAGAAGACCTACAGACCTACAGTACAGTTTCTGCCGTATTAGTGAATTTAACATGCTCACATAGGAGTCCAGTGAGGTCCCAGAGCCACTGAAACAGAAGGATGAGCAACCAGGAGAAAGGGGGAAATTAGGAAGTGAGCCCGCTCCTGGCAACATGGCCTGGTCTTAACAGCTCTTAAGACAGGAAAGTGAGTGTAAATGCCATGTGTGAATGGAATACAAGAAGCAGTCTGAGAGGGTGTTTGCCCAAAACTGATCATGTTGAAGAGGAAGATGACAACCATCAGCTGGATTAAACAGTAACAAAAGAACTACAAAAAGACTTGGGGGGGGTGGGGGGTGGGGTGGATCATCCTAAAAGGACGTACCAAAGCAGCATGAATGTTTGTAAAAGTGAGATCTTGGAGTGGAAACACAAGAGTCAAAACCTGGTTTGACAATGCCAGAAGTCACCTGGCGTCCATCATGATTTCTGCCTCGGCCAGGCAGAGCAGCCGCTCAGCGGGATGGTGAGTAGCCTGCCCTGCAACTAGGGACTGACTGCAGGGTGCAACAAGTAGGGACTCGCACCTTAGGTGTATGGACATGACCTCACAGGGGGCTCCCTCACCAGCATGTGACTTAGCAGACTATAGAGAACCACACAGATACAAATAAAGCTGAAGGACGCACATCTGCAACAGGAAGGGAGCACTAGCAGAGAAACCTGTGTTCCTCAAAGATGGTGTGTGACTGTAACCCACATGTCTGGGGCTGGAGGATAAATATTGGTGCGGGTGCAATTAGAACTTCTGGGGATTAGTAACAGAAGACAATTTTAAAAATGTGTAGGTTCTTACTAGTATTACTTAAGTGTCTTGCATTGTGGTTTACCTGCTGTTTTACTGATCCTGAATGTATGGATCACTGATTGACAGTTAATTGTGTATTGTTGATGAATCAATGAACAGCTTTGCTTTTGATTTGGTTTAAACTATGTGAAATCAGCAGTTTCTCGCAGCAACAGTTAGCAGGATTGCCTCCTTCTGGCAGGTGTGAGCTGGTAACCTAGTTCATCATATCTCATGAAACTATACCATAAGCTTGGAAATTCCACACTGAGCAGCAAAAGATAAAGCAGTATTTAAGCACATCATCAAAACCTAAAAAATACAGAGCGTCAAGACACATGGTATAAAAAGAACTCAATGCTAATTTCACTGTATAAGCAAACTCTTCTAATTCAGAAGTGGTACAGCTGCACACCAAAAGGTAGTGCATTGGGTTTGCGTGGCAAGGTTTTGGTAGAGGGAGGGCCTACAGGGGTGGCTTCTGTGAGAAGCTACTAGAACCTTCCCCTATGTCTGATAAAGCCAGTGCCAGCTGGCTCCAAGATGGACCTGCCACTGGCCAAGGCCGAGCCCATCAGCAATGGTGGTAGCACCTCTGGGATAACATTGAAGAAGTGGGGAAAAAACCTGCACAACTTCAGCCAGAGAGAGCAACGAGAATATGTGAGAGGAACAACTCTGCAGACACCAAGATCAGTGAAGAAGGGGGAGGAGGTGCTCCAGGAACCAGAGCACAGATTCCCCTGCAGCCCATGGTGAAGACCATGGTGAGGCAGGCTGTCCGCCTGCAGCCCATGGAGGTTAACGGTGGAGCAGATATCCACCTGCAGCCCATGGAGGACCCCACGCCAGAGCAGATGGATGAGCCCGAAGGAGGCTGTAACCCTGTGGGAAAGCCCACGCTGGAGCAGGCTCCTGGCAGGACCTGTGGACCTGCGGAGAGAGAGGAGCCCACACTGGAGCAGGTATGCTGGCAGGACTTTGGACCCCATGGGGGTACCACGCTGGAGCAGTTCATGAAGAACTGTAGCCTGTGGGAAGGACTCATATTGGAGAAGTTTGTGGAGGACTGTCTCCAGTGGGAGGGACCCCACGCTGGAGCAGGGGTAGAGTGTGAGGAGGAAGGAGCAGCAGGGACAACGTGTGATGAACTGACCATAACCCCCATTCCTCATCACCCTGCACTGCTCGGGGGGAGGAAGTAGAGAAAATCAGGAGTGAAGTTGAGCCCGGGAAGAAGGGAGGGGTGGGGAAAGGTGTTTTAAGATTTGGGTTTTATTTCTCATTACCCTATTCTGATTTGATTGGTAATAAATTAAATTCATTTCCCCAAGTTGAGTCTGTTTTGCCTGTCACGGTAATTGCCGAGTGATCTCCCTGTCCTTACCTCAATCCATGAGCCTTTCATCATATTTTATAGTCCCCCTGTCCAGCTCAGGAGGGGGAGTGATAGAGTGGCTTTGGTGGGCACCCAGCATCCAGCCAAGGTCAACCCACCACAGGTAGATAATATACAACTGCCACAGAGTAAATCAAATGTAAAAAAGATACACCTAAATAGCTTGCTAATTCCTTAAATGAAATAAAGTTATTTTTGTACTGGTAGATTTATTGCTAGTTACTGTGATGAATAGAACTAATAGTTCTACTTAGTCAGGAAAGAAAAAAATAGGGCTGTATTGTATTTTCTGTTATTCTCCCCACTCCCCAAAAAATAATTTTTTAAAAGTCCAGTATCCCCCATAATTACAGTAGAAATAAGCACTGTTTAAAGATGTTAACTCCCTATTCATAGCTTGTGGAATTTGCAAAGCTCTCTGTGCCTCAGCTACCTGGAAATAATTCTTACCCAGGTGGGGTATGCCATCATGAATTCTAGAAGTGGCAAGGCAGAACTCCTGCTCTGACCTTTAATCTCCAGGCTGACCTTTAATAAAGCTGCAGTTAAAGCAGGCATTGTCACAGCCCTTCACCCCTTCCAACAACTCATAGCTAATTCAGAAAATTCAACTCCACAGCATCCTGAATAGAATTTTTCTGAGGTTTCTCATGCCCGTACCACCTCCAGCATTCCTCCCACCCTTCCACAGAGAGGCACACATTGCAGTTTAGTAAATGGTATGTCTCTATACTATAAACATTTTCCCTACGTATTTTACTAGCAGATAGAAACTTGATACTTACGAATATAAAGTCAGTTTATCCAAATCATTGTGCATATTGAAGGCATACAGTTCTCCCAAATGAAAAAGCTTTTCCAATGCCTCATAAATAAATATGATGCATATAAGCGCTGCAAAAGCTTCCTCAGTAAATCGAGTGATGTAACACACAAGGCTGCTGGCATCTGTGGCTACAAGCACTATGCATAAAAATGCAGTCCACAGACCAATGCTAGTTCGCAGGGAGAGGTAGGAAAGACCATAATCCCTGTGTGAAGAAACAAACAAAATTGTTAACTGAGCCAAAAGTCACCTGTACTATATTCTATTTGAAAACAGATACTGAGGCCAAGCTTTATAGGTATTCACCACTTTTCTCATCCTTGATGTTAGTTCTGAAGGAAGCAGAAACTTTTCTGTCTCATCTTCCACCAAAGCAAAGCAACACTGCAAGGTGTTTCTAGGATTGAGGGTGCAACTACCTAGCTTGGGAAGCATCGTGGGGATGATCTTTCCAGAACTACCTAGATGCTTCCTCCTAGAGGACAGATCAATCCCTGTTTACCCCTGCACAATCAAAGCCAGCATCTCCACAGAGTCAGAACATAACTTTTATTTAAGTCCTAGCCACTTCTTATCACTGATTTTCTCATTAAGGCTCACCAGTGCCTCACAGCTTTACCAAACCACAGCTATCTCTCAGACTCTTGCTGCTGCATTTACTTCTTCATGGACATCCACTTTTAACACACATCTGCTTTGAATTACAGCTATTCTAACAGTCTAGAAAGTTAGAAAGTGTATCATATCAGGCTAATACAAACATCACTTACCTGCAAAATTTAAATAATATTTTTTCAAACACTAGAACTGGTCCGGTGCTCCCCAAAATAGTAAGAGGTTGCCCAGCAAAGAGAGAATAGGCAATCCCAGTTAATGAGGCTCCAAAGAGAGACTCTATTGCACTCTGTTTGGGGGAAAAGAAACTGCTGTAACTACGCTGCCTTTCGGGTTAGCGTTTACCATCACATCTGCATAAACACAGTTTTAAGATGCATTAACTTAGAAACAAGACAAGATGTAAAAACATTGCAATTAATATTGATGCTTGAGACAAGGATAACATAACACAGTTTTGCAGTAATAATACCATGGACAAAAGATTTTGAAAAATTCACTCCTGAGAAACATAAAGCCATCTGAAACCATGAGAACAAGTTACTAGTCCAGCTAGCTATGGAGGAAAAACATACCAATGATTACTACAAATTTAAAAGGAAAAAAAAGTTACTCAACATGTAGTTTACAGAAATAATTATCTGTCTCTGTAAAGAAAAGAGAGAGAGAGAGAGAGAGAGAGAGAGATTGCAACATACCTGTACATACATGATACCTGTACATACATGATATGGTGTGCCATATAAAACCCGCATCAGTCAACCAAGCATTACAAAACAAAAAACTGACAGGCAGAGGTGCAGGGGAAATTACTGAACAATATTGGTTTATGTATACATGACACCAAAAATAGATGAGCAGTAAACCAATGTCCCACCCGGTAATGCATTTCTTTTCATTGAAGTAAGGTATCTACTTCAGCTCTTGAATTAAATGTTTCACTATAACATTTTCTGCTAAAAAAAAGTTACAATGCACCTCAAAAGAGAGGGGCAGGACTTTTTAGATCCTAAAATGATATTACAGTTACTTAAAAATAGTTAACTACACCACTTACAACTATGAGAAGCCATGGATTACATATTCAAGGGTTCCTGGTGGAATTTTTAAGTGTTTGCTATTCTGCAATTATGCAAGCCTAAGAAAACAATATTTATGCAAATGTAAGCTCCAATTCAGGAAAGCATCTCAAATTGGGCAAAATGGTTTGCTGAACTGGGGCTATTAAAAATATGAGTCATTTGTTCATTACATTAGAAAAAAAAATATGTAATCCCACTCTCTTGTTCTATTACCTCTGAATTAGTGCTTTTGGTTAGTCAATGCATTAACCTTGGGGCTCTCAATCAGGGTGGCAGGGACAGGAGTACTGTGGAGGTGATGACCCCTGGGAATGTGAGGGAAGGTTTCAAACACAAACTGTGTACCTTACAATGTCAGCTACTGTGCTTGAACATGTGTGTGCAGCAACTAAATTTTACATTCAATGATGCACACCAAGTATCTGAAGGCAGGAACAAACCTGCAAATAATTCCAGATAGCTAAAAGAAAGAAGGTGTTTAAGAATCAAGCTTTAAAAGGAGCGTATTTTCATAATTATACATGATGTACATTCAAAAATTACATCGACATTTTGATAACCGTTCCTACATTTAGAGTGGCAAAAACAGCACACAGAAAAGACATAATTTATTTCTGTATTTGCTATCAGCTTGAAGTGCTTCATCAGTAAACAAAAATCTGAGTCAACAGCATTACTTGAAAGAGATAAAATAGTTAACTGAATTTTAATATAGTACGAGCTTAAAAACTTGATCTAAGTACCAAGAAAAATTTTATAGCATCATAAACTTTACCAGAATCTTAAAATTTGACAAGGACATGTCTGAATACATCCTTCCCTCCCCCAAAAGGACAGAACCTTGTTTCTTCATGGTAGATTTAAAAACAGAAAATACACTTCAAACTAGTTTACTCACAAGCCAATTGACACAAACACTAAGTTATTGACATTGCTGATGTTATGTATTCTTTCCCTGCTCCAAAACCCAAAGTGCAATGATACTTTGGTTAAAAAGTGCTGGTGTTAACTACTGTCCAACATAACGCTACCAAAATTTTGTACATGTATGGTTTATATTCAAGTCGTTTACAATGAAGAGTATTTTCTGCTCATAAACCTTAGCCACTATCTTTTATTGTTAACAACATACCATTAGTGAAAGCACATACATATCCTGTCCATTACTTAAATACACAATTGACTGCTACCCATACACTGCAGGCATTATCATCCTCGTAGGCCTACTACTCAAGGCCAGTACATGTTCTCGGCTATCCACCTTGAGCCTCTCACTTTACCTAAAGTAGGCCTAGTGGGATGGTGCACCTTTACTGCTATTCGTTATTTTTAAGTAGCCAAAAAGAAGGCAATGCAAGCCCTTTCTCAATTCATGAAGCCATTCATCCAATAAGGCAGGAGAAACATTTTTTACCTCCACTGTGCATCTTCTCCTGTTCACATGGGTTCCCCACATTTTCCACAGCAATTACCTTTTGGGGAAGATCTGCTTTGGGCAGGCTAATCAAGTGCTGTGGGTAAATTCTTCAAATACAAGTATAAATAAATGAGACAAATGCACACAGTGACTTGCCTCTGAAGGTCTAAAAGCCTGGCCACTACCATTCTTTGTACTCACTATTCTGCCTTGTGTAGCTTCTCCCAGGAGCCCTCCAAAAGTGATTACAGGAGACATACAGGCACAGTATAGGAAAAGAATCGAGGCCAGGCACTGCAGGCTTAATGCATCCTTGAAGTCACTCAAGAAAAAAGGTGCTTTCCTTTGGATGTCAAGTATCAAACCACCAAAAAGCCTAAATAGGTGAGATGAAACTCGTCAAACTGTACACTAAAGGATTCTAGCTAGTTCAAAACTATGGGCTACACATGACTGCCAGTGCCTACTGCCAGCACAAATTAGCTATTTCATATTCCAGATTAAAGCATAACAGTTTAAAATGTAAATGAGAATCTTATCTATTCCAATTCAGTAGTATTCCGAATATAATCAAGCAGGCTATCCACATTTTTAAAAGCTGGCTAGGTATTTTTGTATATGGGCTAGATACTGAAAAAATATCTTTGCAAATGATTTACCTAAATAATGTTTTAAATCAAATCTGTCTTATAATATTCAAAACAAGGAACAGAAGAAATATGCTAAACTTCAACCAAGACCACTGCATTGATACATTTCAATATTACTACTCCAATAAGTAGTTGTAGCTTTTTGATTTGAATTCTCTACATACATATGGTTAGGTCCATAAATAAATTTAGGTCTATCATTTTAACAGTGTTTTCATCTGGAGTGTAGAGATATCCTACAAATGGAAATACAAAACCAAATATATATGTCAGTTCAACTGGG